>RJWM01009513.1:0-67531 GCA_004363535.1 Dasyprocta punctata
TTCCTATTCTGCCTCAGTCTTGTTTCTTGCAGGTGTACATAACAAGTTCCCAGGATCAGGGAGTCCTTCCCAGTGCCAAGTAAAGGTGAGAATCAAAGGCAACGTCATCAAGTTTGCAAAACAACAGTATTTGTGTAACCCAATCTCTGTAGTACCGTCTCATTCTTTTTATTCTATTCTATTTGTTGGGATAGGTCGAATGACTCCGGGGGAGGAAATTACACAGGAATGTGAATTCTGGGACATGAGGGTCATTTTAGAGGCTGCCTATCAGGATGTAAAGTCTCAATCACTCTTTTAGAAAGCAAATATTTCTCTTATCCTAAAGGTGATATTATCAAAATACAAAATGAACATAGGAAATGTTATAAGCTCACGTTAAACAGGAACCAAAGTGGGCTGCAGTTTGTGACATGGTGGCTGAGCAGAGCACAGAAATAATGGCATTGGCTGCCCTCAGCAGGGATGTGATCAGCTGCTTCGTAAGGCCTTAGCTTTGACCCTTTAGCTTTTAGTGCCTCTGCCTTACACGTGTATGAAGAAAGTTCACAAATGGCAACAAAAAGTTTCCAATGCAAGACAAACAGGCCATGCAAAAATCCAAAGAGGTATTCAAGGAAAACAAAGAGCCACACAGTCACTCTCTGCCTCTACTCTCTGTATGGGCAGAGCCTGTTTTGCAGAGGTAGCAAAATAAGAACACGCCCAGGTCAGCCAGTAACATGCAAAACCTGTTTCCAGTCCTACGCATCCAGAGCTGTGCACACACTGGACGAAGGGCTGGGCTTGAGACTGCCAAGTGTTCTCAGACATGCAAGTCCTGTGTGGCAGGCTGTCCCCACACCCATCCTGATTGACCTATGACACTCTCTCCTGAGTTTCTGGAGTCCAGAGAAGCACAGGGATAGATGAGAGATTTTTTAAACTTGGAAAATACTGTCAGGATACAACGACTCCTCTGGACTCTGTTAGAACCTCCTGGAATTTCTGGGCCACTCCTGAGTTGATTCAACTATACAAATATTTATCAAAGGCCTGTTAGGATGATGGCTCAGCTCCAGACTACAGGTTGCCTCAAACGAAGTACACCAAGAAAAGACAGAAGTAGAAGCTGGGCCAAGCTGGTGGGCACAGCAACAGG
Source organism: Dasyprocta punctata (assembly GCA_004363535.1). Lineage (NCBI taxonomy): Eukaryota > Metazoa > Chordata > Mammalia > Rodentia > Dasyproctidae > Dasyprocta > Dasyprocta punctata. The sequence goes on from RJWM01009513.1 coordinate 1,142, forward strand.
AAGTTAACATGCCTGAGGTTGCAGCTGGGGGCAAGTTCATCCAGGAAGGAAAGTTCAGGTGCCATAAACACAGAAGTCAGAGCCAAAGGCAGAGATTGACGTAAAATCAAAGAAGATATAGAGTATTAATAGGAGCGCACTGGGTAATGCTCAGCAGTTCCTAGTAAACAGGGAAAGAGTGCCTAGTCCTAGTCAAGGACAGAGACCAGGAGCCAGCATGTATCCCTGAAAACAAAGGTGGAATCTGGCTTGTTCAGCACTCTAAGCCCAGGTCCTGGGCCAGCAGCCAAGCTAGGTGCTTGAGCCAGGCAGGAGAACACAGGAGTGCGGTCATCCATAAAGACACTCATAAATCAAGATTTGAAATCCAACGTAGGCATCAGGAAACAACCAGGGAGTGGTTTTCAGATACCAAGATGGACAAGGCAGTTCAGGATCCAGAACAGGTAAAGGATGCTTACACCCTAAATCACAAATGCTGCATCTAAAGCTGTGTATGGTGGCACATACCTATAATCCCAGCACTTGGGAGGCTGAGGCAAGGGGATTGAGAGTTCAAGTCCAACCTGGGCTACATAGACCTGGGCTACAACAGCCCTGTCAAAAAATAAGTAAACAGGTGCTGGTTCTAGGGCATTCTTAGAATTGATCATAGAACTAATTAGCCCCACGATTCTTCATTTTCAACAACCATACTGCTTCTGCTGAGGATTGGAATGATGTCTGTCTTTCTTACTGGGTACCCCCTGACCTATCACAGGGCCTGGTAAGAAAGAGGTGCTCAATAAATGTGCACCGAGGGAACAACTGCTCCCAGAGAAAAGCAGCAACCTGCAGAGGATGGAGCATAGGCAAGTTGGAGTCAAGGTCAATGCAAAACTAGAGATTTTTTTCTTTCCTTTCATATTATATAGGGAATCAACAGAGTCAATTGAGCGTATGTTTCAAGTTCAGTGCAACAAGTATGACGCTGGCCTTGTCTTCCACATCACTTCCTGTGTCTTCTGAGCAGAGGACTGAAATGACAGCAGCCACTTGCCTTGCTGACAACCTGATTTCCAAATCACGACAGAAACCAAGCTAACTTCAACATGAGACTGTAGAAAACTCCCCCTGGTCATGGCCAGGTAGGTGGCCTTAAGCAAGGTCATTTGACTTGTCTCTACTATAGTCTCAAATTCTTTCCTCATCTATAAACTGAGGGCATTTGACCAGAAAGAGTACCCTTTCTGACATTCTTTGATTTAATTATTCTGGTCTTTTTTATAGAAAATATGGATTAGGGTTGACCCATCATTAAACATGCAGTGGCTCCTCAGCTTCTCATGAGAACTGGAGTGGGCCTAGAAGAAACGCCGGGTACATGCTCTCTCCTTCCAGTTTCCATGGAGCCATGCACTCCTGGAACTCTGTGTCTGTGGAGGAAGTGCAGCATATTTGCTGTAGGCAGTTGCTTATGTTTCCCCAGCCCTCTGGGGAAGAGGCAGCATGATGACTCTGGAGGCTGGTTGGACTTAAAAATGAGAAAATTCAAATGCTGCTCTGAAACTAGGCATGTGAGAGCCCGGCCACTCACCACTGTTCATCTGTAAGGGACAAAATACTGCCCTGCCTACTCTAAGGCTGCTGAGAAGAGGAAAGGATTCCTTCAAATATTAAGAGTTAAACAGATGTAAAATACTACCTGCTCTCAGTGGATATGAAGCCAACAGGTGTGTGGCCAACCTCAAGGTCACGTCTGTTCTGGTAAGATAGCTGGTAGGACAGAAGAAAATGTAGGGCAAATGGTCCATGCTGTGGAAGTATAAAGAATGTCTTAAAGATCTGTGCATTTTAGGAAATTAGGCTTAAAGCTGGACTTTACATTTGTCTGGGAAGAGGTAATGTGGCATGCTACTAATATTGGAGCATCACAGTTCCTACTCCAGCTGCAAGGATCCCACTTCACCTGTCTGTGTCTCAAGCTTTTTCCACAAAAATGGGTGTAATGTTCTTGCCTTCCCTATTTTCCAAAGTTGCCAAGATCAACCTTAATCAAATTATCAAAACAAGACCTGTTTCTGAACCTACAACCCACTATAAAGGCCCACACACACTAGATGCCTTAGTCTGTTTTCTGTTGCTGTAACAGAGTACCTGGGACTGAGTAATTTTAAAAGGAAAGAAGTTTATTTTTGTCCTTGGTTCTGGAGGCTCAGAAGTCCGAGACAATGCCCTGAGCACTATCTCAGCTTCTGGTGATGCCCTCATGGAAGAGGTGGAAGAGAAATAGCTGTGTGTAGAAGAGGTAGACCAGGAGGGGCAGCCTCACCTTGGAACAATCCACCCTTGCAGTAGCTAATCCAGTACTGTGATAAAGGCATTAACCTCTCTTAATGACCTAATCATGTCCCAATCCTGTCATGACAGCAACCATGAGTTTCAGAGCAGACAAACCGTATTCAACTATGTTCAAATGATAGCATGGGCTCAGTGCTCCGTAGAGGTTAGATTCTTTGCAGGGGCTGCTAGCAATGAAAGTTGCTAAGTCAATGAGGCATAATCCAGTCTGCAACAGATCTCAGAGTACAAGGCCTAGACAGACACATATGTGAGCTAACTTATAGATAACTTCAAGGTTCCACCCGTGTCCCCTCCTCTCTGCTTCAGAGTCCTTCATATTAGAATCCCTCCTCTGGAGCACACACCCTGGTGGGGTAGCTCAGAGTACAAGGCTGTCCAGGCAAAGGGTATGTAGTGCCTGGAATCCAACCTAAACTCTACCCACCAAGATCTGCGCCTGCGCAGCTAGTGAGTGCCTTGCTCTCCTTCTCATGTGTGGCCCGCCATACCAGCCAGCACATCCCTCACCTGGAGGTCAGAAAACAAGTTATCAGGAGTGAAGTGAATGAGCACTTCCTGGAACAGAAGGGTCACTCTTCCCAGCCTCCCATTAGTAAGTGGAAACTACTTTAGAGAAATGAAATGCCAACAGTAGAGTGTGTGTGTGTGTGTGGGTGGGTGGGTGTGTTTTTAAGTCTGAGTCCTTGAGGGAACAAGGGAAGAAGGTTGTGTGTTAAGACCCAGCCATGAAGCCCAATATCAGACTTGGGAGCTAGAGGCAAAGGTAGCGCTGGAGAAGAGGCCAGGCAATCCTCTGGGACCTGGGGGAAGAGGCATATACAATAATTGGGCCAACATAAATTTGCCTGACCTGATAATCTTGCCGAAGGGCAGGCTCCCAGGTCAGGCAGTAGAAGAATAACCACAGTGCATGCATGATACTATGTAAAGAAGCACAGGATGCCACTCCCTGACCTCTAAAATGACCCCTGGGCCACAGCCCAAAACACTTGCCAGAGCACTTCCACCCCTCCTCTTGGGCAACGTGATCAGAACCCTGAGCAGCGCTGCTGGTGGCTTTAGTCAAACATAAATAAGCAGTCAGGATCCTTTCAAGGTCACTAGTGAAATGTACACATGGACTTGAGTGACTCCTGTACTCCTCCAAATGAGCCGCCCCATTGTTTGAGGCTTAAGAATCCTCAAGGGAGTTTTGGGAACAGAATGCTGGACAAGACAATGAATAGAGGTGGCAGGACATGCCTTCCTGAGAGGGGAAGGTTTGCCTTCAGGGAGGGCAGCGCAATAGCCCACAGGTGCAGCTTCCTGTAAACCTTGGCCAAGCCAGCTCCAGCACAAAGGGCACAGTCACCTTACAGCAAGAGGCGGGGTCCATGGCCACACAAGAAGCCCAGCTTCTAAGCAAGCTGCAGGACATAGAGAGAGGCTTTCTTCCCAGAGCATGAAGGCTCTAACCAAACCCTTCCTTACGATCTCTGTCCCTTTACCTTTGGAGCCTAGGAAACTTACCCCTGGGAGAAAGAAAAAGAAGAAGACATTACAGGCAAAGGGCAGACCCTCCCTGGAATGAAACGCTTCTGGCTGTCGTCCTTGTTGGTCGGGAGAAAATCCTTCGATTTGGATGTAAAATTTATCCAAAGACCAAAGTATCACCTCTTTCCAAGAATGGATATAATGTTATCACAATAGTGCACTTGATTCTTCTAGCCCCTTATTACAGCTCATTCCTGTTTCTATAGTTTTTGTCTGTTTTGTTTGTTTGTTTTTTGTTTTTTGTTTTTTTAATGTGTTCGAACATTCACAGGACATTGGGGAAAACAAAAAAGAAAAGAAACACTGAGCCATGCTTTTGAAGTCATCTCAGGGAGTGATTCTCTATCTTGTTAATTGGGGTTCTTTTGGGGGCTCACAGATCACCATGGCATACATTTCCCAAACGTTTGTAGGGGCCAGCAAAGGAGTCCAAAGGAGGCCCACATACAAAGGTCTAATATTTTAAAATTATAGGTCAATCTAACAAACTTTAAAAAAAATGTTCTACCATTCTGTCTTAACAAATACATTCTCTCTGTGACCTAGAAAGCCAGGTTGTAATTAAGAATTCTCGCCCTTCTTTGAATTCTGTTACACAGATGGCGGCAGCCCCCAATACTCAGTCTTAGGCTCATAGCTTTCTCTTCCCATCCAAACTAAAATTGAAAGAAAAAGTGGAAATGGAATGGGTCTTCTTTGTTAAAATTGAGGCAGGCTGGCAGGCACTGGGAGGGCAAGGTTTCTCAACCCTTTTCCCCAAGATTGTCAGAGCTTTACAGCCCCCAGTATGTGAAACCACTGTTTCAGAAGACCTCATTTTTCAGGGCCATTTGACTCATGGACTACTTCTCCTTGGCTAGCTGGCCCTCCCAGGACCTTGGTGCACTGTTTGACCTTGGGCAAGTCTCTGAATGTCCCCAGCCTCAGTTAGCTCAACAGTCCCTCAAGTGAGCCATCTGAGGTCCAAAGAAGATGAAGTGTGGCACAGAATGCAGTCAGTAATTGGAAAGGATCAGTATTCTTTTCTTCCAAATGGGAGAGTGAGAAAAAGAATGGCCTATTTGGAACAAGAGCCACCTCATCATCTTCCTTGCAGAATAATGTGCTGCTTATTCCCTGATGACATGGGGCCTTGGCATAGCACACCAGATATGTGACAACATGAGTCCCAACACAGTTGGCCAGACAACCAGACCACACTCTCAGGGACCCATCAAATATTGATGTTGTGTATCATGTCTTTGGAACACGATACACCACTTTTCAAACAAGATCCTGCCCTCCCACGACCCAGAGGAGGGTGTGGGCTTTTCATGTCCCTGAAGTGGCTGCACAACTGGTAAATTTTGCTGTTAGGTGGGGACAAATTCACCTATGCCATCTTTTTCATAACATGACAAAGGTCTAGCTGCCTGTTTTTGGAGCTTTTCTAACTCCCCTATCCCAGCTCCTCCAAAGAGGGAAGAAAGGGAGTCAAAAGGACAGTCAGTAACACCTGCTGTGTGTCAGAGATAGGTATAGGACCATGACTGCCCACTTAACGGAACTCCCACAAGATCTCTGCTGGGCTGGGCATCTAGTTCCTCCTGCTGGATGAGGGGACAGAGATGAGTGGGATTCACTAGGTACCTCAAGTGAGTGATGATAAACTTTAGTTTCTGCAGGTAAGGCTTGTGTGCTTCTGCTGGTGCCACTCAGGAAGGACATGGAAAGCCCCATGCCCCAGAAAGTCTGTAGCCAGACAGCCTATGCCCATGCCCATGCCACATAGCAGCACCACTTTCCTCAAATGCTTCATCGGGGAAAATAAGGAACAGGTCCTGATGGTTTCTCAGTCTAGCCAAGTCTAAACTGGGAGTCCTCTCAGCACCTCCCAAGCAACCACTGACCATCTCCCTTCTTCTGTCCCTTGGTAGTCGCCTTTGTTACTCCCTTCACCCTTAACATCCCTCCTCCAAGGTGACAGGTTCAGCTGCTTGGGGACAGGGAGGCAAAAAGGAAATGAAATACTTGGAGGAGAAAAAAATAACTTAACTCATACAAAAACTATTTTCTAGCTACATGTGCACCATACAATTATCCACACGTATGGAGGAAGAGCCAAGGGGGAATTTAGCTTGTGAGGGAGGAGGTCTTAGAGCAAGTGAGGTCAGAGCAGCAAAGAGGAGAGAAAAGGGTAGCATTTCTACCAAGGAGGCCAAGGGGTAACATTACCCTACCAGGGCTGGAGAAATTGAGGGAAGGTAGTGAGTCTTTTTTTCCATGCTCTGAGTAAAGGTGGGACAATGAAAGCCATTGACTCTTGAGAACCTACTATGTGTTTGGTACTGGGTACTCAGCCAACGACAAGACAGACACCAGAGGTTCAGAGTAGGTCTAGTCCTGCAAGACCCCAAGAGGCTGGAAGACAAAAGATATGGACACATGGCAGCCTCCTCAGTGACCATTCCTGCGTAGCTCAGCTTTTGGGAGAAGCCAGTCCCTCCCTCAGCTCGAGGCTGGGGCTTTGGGAGACTCTCCGCTGTCTGACTGGCTCCGCAGCTTTGGCTCTGAGAGTCGAGAGACAGGAGTGAGCCGGGGAGTGCGGGCAGGGCCAGGAGAACTTGTGGAGTTTTGACTTTGTTCAGATCTGTGACTGACCCTCCTGGAAAGAGACACAGCTAAGTGGGCCTGACCCCAGGATAGGGCCCAAGCACAGACCCATTGTGTCTCGTTCTCCAGTCCACCTTACCCAATTGGGGGCCATGCAACAACCGGTGAGTTTGCCGGGTGCTTCAGGGCAGAGTCCCTCACTCTTCTGGAAGCACTGCCCAAGTCTGACCTCTCTGTTCTGAGTGGGGCCCGATGTGTATATAAAGCCAAGAACAGTTGAGGCCATTTTTCACCTATGAGAAGTCAAGCTGCAGATGAAACATGTCCCACAAAAGGCAGAGCAGAGGAGGGCGACGTCACCTGTGTCGAATCTTCCTGAGCACTTGACTAGACTGAGAAGTGAAATGGCGGGGGATGAACACTCTTGGGGACCTTGAAAGACACTGTTCCCATGTTAGGAAACCTCAAAGGACGGCAAATGGAGTCCAAGGATCAGAGGGGCCTTGGTCACTAAAGAATGTCACATAGTGAAAGAGCTCAGAGCTTTGACATCCATGGCGTGGGCTTCAGTCCTGGCTCTGACACTAATTTATGTAGTCATAACAAGCTACTTTAACCTCCAAGGATTTCCTGTTTCCTAAACTAAAAACTGGATACAAATACACCTGCCCCAGAAGGTGGTTATAAGGACTCAAAAACATTTGGAGGGTCCCGGCATGTGGTCAGCCCTCCATGATCATGGGGCCGTGTGCTGGAGACACAGCTGTCCAGACAGACGCCAGGGATGAGGGTCCTCAAGAACCAGTGGCTCTGAGGAGGAAGGGCAGAGATGAGTTTATATGCAGAGAACTCCTGGCAGAGCACCTGTACACAGGGAGAGCTCAGCACACCAAAGTTTCCCTAAGGATTCTTCCTATTTTAAGGTTCCCCCACTCAGGAACCAGGTCGTTGTTCACACTCAGGGGAACCCCTGCACTGTAGGCATAGGCCAGGAGGGAGAGGGAGGCACTGGCCTTCACGCTCAGTGGCTGCAGGAACCTGTGTTTCCCTGAGCCTGCAAAGTCCCAGGCTGTAGCTTTGGCCCTGAGCAAGGAGAGAGGCCTGCCTCCCAGCATTCTTTCTGGGTGGAGTGCCTTTTTATGGCAAAGTCCTAGAGACCAGGACTTCATTAACTCCTTACCAACCCCAACAAAACACCACAGGGAAGAGCAATTCCTCCCCTTGCAAAGTGCCCAGTGCCAAGGAAATGTTTTCATTTGGTGTAATCCTCCGTCTCTGCCAACTGATGCCCCACAGTGCCAGTGAACCAGCAAGAGGATTTGTCTGAGCATCTGGGGGCAAGACTGAAGAATTCTGGGAAGAAAGAGAGTGTCTGCTTTGTTGGGTTTGAATTCTGGCAAAATTATCGCATGCTTACTGTGTGCAAAGCATGTGCGGGGTTCACAGCATTGGGGCAGACGCCATTCTGGATTCAGAGAAGTGTCAGAAAGGAGAGAATGAATAGTGCACACGGTGAGGAGCACAAAGGAGCGAGTCATGCAAAAGGAGGAGGACTCTTGACCATGGAGCGCTCATAAAGAGCCTTGTTTCTGAGCAGAGGCCCAACTGCAGAGAAAAGAGCCAGGCGCAGCCATGCGATCCTCTCTCCCCTCCCACAAAGAGCTTGGCCTCTGCTCAGGTCAAACGTGAGAGCGGATCCCTGCTTATCTGTGACACACCTGCTGAGCTGTGGCCGGCAGCTGGCCTATTTAACCCTGCTGGACTTATCAGGAGTCTTGTTTGCTTAGCAGTGAGGGTCAGGCCAGCAAGTAGGCTAGGAGCAAGATAGGTTTTTCCTATACCCGACTTTAGCAACGGCCTTCTGGGTTTCCCTGGGTAGGCCTACTTCTATCCACACTGAATTCTGAAAGCTAATTTGAATCATGTCAGTATCAGTCTGTTCATTGTCCTCAATATCCCCACCACCAGACTCCTATTTAAACTTCTCAGCCTAGCACCTAGTACCCTTTATCATCTGACTCAATTTTCCCCTCCAGCCTCACCTCCAGGACTCATGCTGATCCCTTCACCTAGAACACCTTGCCCTTACTCCGTGATTGAAATCCTGCCCATTTTCAGGTCAGCCTCAAATGCCCTTTCTTCTAGAGACTTCCCTGATCTGCCGACAACATCCCTCTTCCTGCCAACCCCACCTACCTCCTAGAATAACCTCTGCCTCCTCTGACTTCCCTGAATTTTATACCTACCTGGTGTCACTGGTCACACTCCACCTAGGCTGAGCCTCTTATCCTGTTAACCTGGCTGCTTTATGAGGTTGAAGTCTCTCTCTCTCTCTCTCTCTCTCTCACCACTCAAGTTCCACCCATGAAACATTCTCTTCCTTAGCACATGGACTCATTGCTACAGCTGCTACCACTTCACATTGTGGGCCCCAAACCCCAAGCTCAATATTCTATCACCCAACAGCCTCTGAGCCTTAGAATTTTTGCCTGCAGTTAGCATCTCCAAGTCAGTATGGTATAGCCCCCAAAACACCTGAAATCTTTTTGCATACATAAATCCAAAGCAAAAGCTCTTTCCTCCTCCTAGACTTCCCTAGCGCTACCCAATATGTATTGGGCCATCAAAAACCAGACTCCCAAATGCTCGAGCTCGCTTGTGCAATGGGCACTCTTTCACCCTGCCCAAGCCTGTCTTCCCTTCGGTCTTCTCTGGCAGCCACCCACCCATCTTTTTCAGGCCACCTCCTTTAGTGACAGATACAGGAAAATCCCTCTTCCCAGGTTGCTATTCACCAGCCTCGGGAGTGGGCTTCCTCTGTCCCCAGGCATGTCTGCAGGTAAAGATGGAGTATAAGACCTACTTGGGGCATAGTGCTTGTCCCCACACTGTCCTCTGATGATGGCAGTCCTACACTTGCAACAAATTGCAGCCATTTTCCATCTAGGAAGCCCAGAATCAGCTTCAAGCCCTCCCTCTTCTTCAGGGCCAGACCCATTCAGGTAAGATAACTCTGGAATCTCCCTCTTAGGTTCCATCAACCTCCTCTGTCATTACCCTTAAGCATTCCTCGCCTACACATTACTCACCTCCTCTAAGGCTCCCTCAGATAAGGTCCTGTGTCTGTTCCTGCCCTATGAGCTCACATGTCCCCCTTCACTGTGAGGATGGAGATGGGTTCATCCACGCCCAAAGACTGGCAAAGTTCTCTTACATACAAGAGCTACCCAGTAAGTGAAGATACACTGGATGAGTGCCTGCCTGCTATGTACAGAATCCAGTGTTAAGTTCTAGGAACTCCTGCCCCTTGGGAAGGGTTGGTTATGAATATTCACATGGAAGACAGCAACAGGACACCAAGGGAAAGGTCCAGACTGAGTGCCGAGGACCTCTGAGAAAGAAGAGGTAGCCTAGCAGTGAATGGTAAAAACAGGTAGACAAGGAGGAGGGGGAAAAGAAGGGACAGTTCAAAAGGGAGAAGCAGTGCATTGTTAATGAGAGACCGTGAGTAAACCCACTTGGGGAGGCCAGCCTGGAGGAATAGGCTGAAGTTAAAATGCTAAAGGTCAGTGAATATCAGGCTAATAGCAATAACTTCAGACAATTTTTCTTGAATATCTATGAGATACCAGATGCTGTATTTCATTCATAGGTTATCTCATGGATTCCTTACAACCCCATGAAGCATACAGTACCACAAACACAGTGAGGATGTGATTGTACCCACTTTACAGATGAACACACTGGCGTTCTCTTATTCACCCAGGATGACACAGTGATTAAATGGAAGAGCAGGGATTCAAACCCAGAGCCTGTGCTCTGAACCACCACCCTCTGCAGCCTCTCAGCTTACAGTTTAGTCTCTTTAAGGTGGTTTTGTCTTCTGCTAGTCTTGAGTTTTTCTCACAGCATCTCGCTCTATGCACACACAGCAGACCTTCACTAAAGATATTTTGGATTTTAAATAACTAGTCAGGTATGCAGATCTAAGCTTTCCTTGCATGAGCAGGCCTGTCACTGATGTCATGCATTAGGTAACTGAGTCATGTTCCCATGGCAGAGTTTGGAATCTCACGGGCTTTGTGCCCTTGCCATTCATACATCCCTTCTCTGGATTCAAAGCCCCAAAATGCCACCTCTTGCCTGAGTAATTTTTAATCTCATCTGTCAAATAAGACTAGCAATACCTACTTCTCAGAGTGGTTGTGAGGATGTATGTGCTCATGTGTTTTGTGTTTTGTGAAATAACAATATAAAGTCATAAATTCTATAAGGTGCAGAGCTAGGTTCAAGTTACATGACTTCGAATCAGTCATTGCACCTCTATTCTAGTCCCTCTTCCATCTCCACATGCATTATCCCTTTAAAAATTCCTTGATTAAGCCAGTGTGGTAGTGCATGCCTATCATCCCAGCACTTGGAGGCTGAGGCAGGAGGATCGCTGAGAGTTCAAGTCCAGAGTGGGCTACATAGTGAAACCTTGTCTCAAAACAAACAAGCAAACAAACAAGACAAAAAAAAAAAAAGAAAAAAGAATCTGCGATCAACTAAATCTCAGAAGCAACCAATTCACCCCTCACCTGAAGGGTGAATAAAGAAAATGCAGTATGTGTATACAATGAAGTATAAACAACTTGAGTCATTTGTAGAAAATGGATGCATCTTGAGACAACAATGCAAAGTAAAATAAATTTGACCCAGAAGGTGAAATATCACAAGGTTTCTCTTATATGAGAAACCCAAAATACAAATAATTTTATGAGTAAAATAAAAGATCCATGACAGAGAAATAGGGAGGTAGACTTTGTGGAGATGGAAAGGGTATTTGGGGGTAAGGGAGAGAGGAGAAGGAAGGGGAAGTAAAAAGGATTAAGATTCGATGTTTGTGTGGATCAGTTTCCTAAGATGAATGTGATCATTGTATATCACAAATACACACTAATAAAAAAAAATGCTAAAATAAATAGATAAATAAATAAATATCCCATGATCTGAATTGACATGCCCATCTCTGCCCTCTCCACCAATACTCCCAAGCTCTGGGAACTAATTTCTTTCTCGCCTTCACAGCCTAGCTTTTAATAGTCCCAATGCCTGCCTACTCAGGTGAGACTCAATTCTCTCTCTTTCTGGACTATCATATGAGATGATCTGCCTCTCTCCCACAACTGGCTTCAGCCCAACTCTGCACCTACCTGTCTTTCCCTCAGAACCAGAACTCAGCCAACTCTCTCTACAAACGTCCAAATAATACATTGGGCTTTGTGGGTCATATGGTCTTTGTTCCAATGAATCGACAACACAGTTGTAGCAAGAAAGCAGCCATGATGATATGTAAATGAGTGGGTGTGACTGTGTTCTAATAAAACTTTATTTACAAAACTGACACTGGGCCAGAATTGACCTTTTAGCAATGGTTTTCCCATCCCTGTTGAGAATGCTGACTTCCTCATACTGACAGGATATTATTCATCTTTGCATTCTTATACTTAAAAGTGAGCACAGAATTTAACTCTGAGAAGTCTCAAATATTAGTTAGACAGTAATCACAAGAGTATCACCTTTTTATGCCTTATGGGTTACAAAAATCTGGAACCCTGTAAGGTAGATATTTATTATTCAATTTTATAGGAGAAGAAAATGAGAGGTTATCTGTCCAAGTCCAAATAGCTGATAAGTGGAAGGCAGGGGCTCACACCCAGTTCTGCACAAAGTACCACACCACCCTGGATGGACTTATAAATGTTAGTGGCCAGGTATAAGCAAGGTTTGATGGGCTCCGCCCATGGGAAGCACTGTCAGACTCGGTGTGGTGCCTTCCTTCAACACTGACTTCCACGTTCTTCTTGCAAACCCGAAAATTGAACTTCCCGCTTTTCGCTCATGCCAGCATTTCCCCAATCAACTGTCAAAACGTCACTCTGCCCACCCCTTCAAATTCCACCCCCTGTCAAACTGAATAAAAGCTCTTGGCTTCTTTGTCTGTCCGGAAGGGGGATCTTGCACTCTACTACAGCCCTCCCATGCCCGCAATAAAGGCCTTTTTCTTTTTTCCTTTCTTTATGCTTGCTTTTCTACGGCGCCGAGGGAAAAAACCTATCAATTAAGCTAAATATCTTCCGGCTCACCCAGCACATCATCAAAAGGTCATAAAGATCCCGGCCTGACTTTTGGTGCAGTCAGGGGCTACCCGGCTGGGCTAGGGGTGGTATAGTTTCACCTGCTCCTTTGCCTTCTCCTGGCCTGCCAAGAGCCAGGGCCTGCCTGCCAGCTCGGCATCAGGCATCAAGAGATCGCAGTGAGCATGAACAAAGCTGCAGAGAGCTGGGCCGTTTTGTGCAATAGTAGCCCATTCTCTCTCTGGAGACCAGAGTGACAATGACTCTGAGTGGCTTCCAGGCTGCTGGAGTGGATGGGTCTCCACCCTACACTTGGCAAGAACCAAAAGGAATCTATGGGAGGAGCAGGAGGAGGTGTGATCAAGGGCAGTAATAATTACTAAGAAGCAGTGTCTATACGTCTATAAGCAGCAATTCTCCAGGGCAAATGTAGTTATTATTATGTATCACGAATACATACTAATATAAAAGGGGGAGGCAGATCTGAATTCGGTTAGCCAATTTTCTATTCCCCAACCCCATTTTAAATCAGGGGAGGCTCTCAGGCCTTAAAAGGGCAAAAGACAGAAAGAAGAAAGCAGATTCAGGGAGCAGAGCTTAGGGAAGGACCAGCCCTCTAAAGAAAGTATCCCTCCTAAGCACATCCCAGATGTGGGGAGTGACAGGAGGAGCCCAGCTTTGAAAGTGTGCAGTGGAGATAAGTCAGGCTGGCAGGTGCACAGCAGAATTAAATGGCTGCATGTTTAGGAGCCACAGAGGTATTCTGGCTGAAGCAACTGAGTTGTGGTTTTGGGCGTGGTGGCGCACACCTTTAATCCCAGCACTCGGGAGGCTGAGGTAGGAGGAGCGTTGTGAGTTTGAGGCTGGCTTGGGCTACAACATGAGCGCAAGGCCGGCTTGAGCTACATAGTGCGACCCTGCCTCAAAAAACCAGGACTGGGAGTTTGGCTCAGTGGCTTAAGTGCCTGTCTGGCAGACGCAAGGTTGTGAGTTCAATCCACGGTGCCGCAAAAAAAAAAAAAAAAAAGTTCCCTGAAGCTGTGGTCAAGAGACCTGGAAGCCAGGAAATCAGCTGGAGGCTGTCGTCATCGGTGAGGCCTTACGAAGACCTGAGGAAGCAGGGTGACAGCCACGGTACCTTTGCCAGCACTGCCTATGAGCTCTACCTGTCCCTTTTGCTGCCTCTGTTCGTTCTTTCGTTCATCCGATGTCGGTTGAGAATTTAGGTGCTGGGAGGCAGGGGGTGGGCAGCACAGAAACATTCAGACTACAGCAGGAAGCTTGTTAGCACTGAGATTTGGCACGATGTTAAAAAAAAAAAGAAGAAGAAGAAAGAAAGAAAAAGAAAAAAGAGGAAAGGAAGGAAGGAGGAGAGAAAGAAGAAAAAAGGGAAACAAACCTACTTGGAGAAAGGTAGGCTTTTTTCCCCAATAAATCAGTTGTCAGGGGCTCAGGTTGCTAAGCTACGGGAAAGTGGAACAGCCTGCACACTCTCGCTCAGCTAAAAGGAGCTTTGGGGGAGGTGCGTGTCATCAGTCAAGTTGCTCCCTCCTCCAGGCCCAGTGCCCCAGCCTGGCCCTGGGTTGTGGGGGAGGGGTAGAAAGCTACTCCACCTCCCAGAAGGGCCCCGAGTTCAAACCCTGTAGCCCCACGGGCCGCGGAACAGGCTTGGGGCCTTGGCCACTGCAAGTGGGATGGACCTCAAGCGTCGGGGCCGGAAGTGCCTCTGCTGTTATTCACTGAGGCTGCAGGGGCAGGCGAGGCCTCTGTGCGCCGTGCTCCGGGCAGGAGAGCGCAGCACTGCCGCCATTGCGGGTAGCAAGTTCCAAGGAGTGTTTTAATACCTGGGGCATCGTTTCTGTCACAATCTTCTGAAATACCTTTCTGTCCTTTGCTCATTCTTTGTGCTTCTGTTTTCTTTCCCTGGAAGCCTCTATCCCCTTCTGTAGCTCTGGTCCATGTGTTCAGCTCATGCCTAGATCTGCCTTTACCTGGGCCTGTAATTAGAGAATTAAAATACTATGTATCCCATTGCAAGGACCAACCCCAAGCAAAATGGTGGAGCCTGTCTTCAACTTCCTCCATTTTTGTGCCCCAGCCTGCTGTGGTCTCTCTCCTCCCCAGCCCTGGAACCTGAGTCTCTTGGGCTTTCTTGTCCCCTAACCAAATCCGACCTTCAATCAGAATCTGAAATTCCTTTTCACTCAGGTGAGAATGATAGATAACCAGTTCAGAGCCTTCCAGGAAAGCACTGACATTGACTGCTGCTGACCTGCCCAGTTTCACACTGACGCATCTTCAAAGGGAGGGTGCCTGCTCCCCCACACAGGCTCCTCACCGGCTGAAGAAGGCCTGCTACTGGTATCCTCCTGGACATCAAACAGTCCCTGGCTGTGTCCCTGGAAGGCTTCCTTACCTTTTGGGTGATAGCATAGTCATAATTGTCAAGCCTACATCTCTTATCCTTGTATCTCAAAGTGCTTTGGAAATGTTAATTAATGGAAGATACCATCTAAAACACTAGACTTTCAGGAGGCCATTCTCCAGTTACAACTACAATTCATTTTCTACTTAACAGCCTCCGTTAAGAAAGAAGTCCAAGGTTTCTAATCCCGAAGTCAACCCTTAATGCATCACAAAGGTGAAGTGGTCCAGTGATTGAGCTGCATTTTTAGTGAAGTTCCTAGCCAATATCCAGATGCCACTTCATTGTATTAGGCACACACATCAGCACATGGCTTTGAGCTCAGCTCCCAATCCCAACTGAACGTCCCTGGGCAAGACTTGTGACTTGTCTGCCTTGATTTCCTCACCTATAAAATGAGATAATAATTTCTAACTCTGGAGATTGTTATGAGCCTCAAATGAGATAATATCTGCAAAGTACCTACCTCAGTTCCTAGACCAACAACTACCAGGTAAGTGGGTTCCCTTCTGCCTCCACCCTGCATTCCAGTGCCTTTGCTACCTGGCCCCATGGAAAAACAGAAATATCCACTCCCAGCCCACCAGTACCAGGAGTTCTCAAAGACAATGCATTTGATCATTAAAAACATAGACCCACCTCCTTTGTTTAAAGATTTGTCAAGTGTTCTCTTTTGTCCTCTTCTTCTCTGTACTAAGAAAGAATAAAAATAAAGGTGAACTAGAGAAAGTTATAGACAGCTGCATATGATGATTATCATGTCAGACACACCAAAATAAAAGTGCTTTGAGCAAAGAGATTGTTTATACTCTACTAACCTGGCCAAGGTTGCAATGAATAATGAAGATCCAGCAAAGTGTCCCTCCTTTAGAAGTTCTGTGGCAATTTAATGGTCAGTTGGTGGGGGCTGGCATTCATCTCAAGACGTAGTAACATGCTCCTAAGACATGTTTTAAATCTGCTGTGATGGCCTCATTGTCCTAAAGCCAGGCAGGTGGGGAAGATCAATAACTACCAATCACAAACAGCCCTTCACATTTCTGGTCAGAACCTCAAGGGCTGCTGATAAAAAGCCTTCTCTCTGAGCTGTCTTGTTTTGCCTCCACCTTCCCATGGCTGTTTTCCTTGTGTCTTCTTCATGTGTCTCTCCTCTGTGGGTCTCAAGTAAGGATTTTTGTCGTTGAATTTAGAGCCCACCCAAATAAGAGGATCACATTTTAGATCCTTAAATTGATTACATTTGAGGAAACCTCTTTGCCAACAAGGTTAGGGATATAGCAATTTCTGGTCAGAATGTCTATAAGAGCAGTGGTTAAATCCAGTGAAACAAGTAAGAAGCTACACTCAGGAGGCGAGCAGAACAGAATATGAGGGGACCAGATCAGAAAATAGAATGGCAAAGGCCCTGGTGCCATACTCAAGGTGCATCCCAGCTAACCACATGGTCTGGAGGCTCTGAACTCCACTCAGCCAGGGGCAAGACCCCGGCACCATACTCCAGGGGTGCATCTTGGCTGGTTGCATGGAGGATTCAAGCTCTACCTAGCCCAGTGTCCCAGTGCAATCCATCAGGGGAATGCCCAGCCAGCCTTACAGGTCCCAGAGGTCCCAAGCCCTGCCCAGCCCAGAGACCCACAGCCATCAGGGAGTGAGCAGCCTAGCTGACAGGTCCTGAAGACTTCAAGCTCTGACCATCACAGCATAAAGCTCCAGTGCAATAGTACAGGGGTGTGCCCTGGCTTGCCATGTGGGTATTAGAAGATCAAAGCTCTACCCAGCCCAGCATCCCAGTACAATCCAGCCATACAGGTCCCAGAGGAAAATGACAAAATGAAAGATCAAGATGTAGTCTCAGTCCTCCAGCCAACCGAGAACAAACCCAGGAGACACTGAAATAGAAGACATTGGAAATTTCACAACTAAACTTTCTGAAACGATCACAACTGAAATAAAGAAACAATGCCATGAAGCTATAGAGGAAATCGTATCATAAATAATCTCCAAGGTAAAAAAAGAAATGGCAAACATAAGCAATGTTGCATGTATTTAAAGAAGATCTAGATAAGAAAGATAGAGGAACATAAGAAAATGATGAAAACCTTGAATGAACAATATAAGACAGGATTAGAATGCATGAAGCAGATTCAAAGGGATATTCAGGAAAATAAAAATTCCATTGAAAGCTGGCAAAACTGCTTGAATGAAACTAAAGATAGACTCTCAGACCTTGAAGACAGGATGGAAGCTTATGATCACGAAAGACAAGATCTCTTAAAAATAACAAGAAACCAGGAAACAACAATTCAATAGCTGCAAGATGATACAAAGAGAAACAATATATGACTGGTTGGTGTAAGCGAAAAAGCAAGGGTTAACACAAATGACATAAGGAGACTGATTACAGAAAAACAGCAGAAAATGTTCTAAGCACGGAAAAAGAATCTGATGTGCAGATAAGTGAGGCATATAGAACCTGAATTAGCCATAATCAAAATAAATCTTCACCCAGATATATAATAATTAGTTTTATAGAAGTTCAGCACAAGAACAGACTACTAAAAGCTTTCAGAGAAAAGAAATAGAGCACCTATGAAGGAAAACCTATCAGAATCACAGTAGACTTCCCTACACAGACCTTCAAGTCAAGAAGAGATTGGACTGAAGAATTTCAAGTCCCAAAAGAAAACAACTTCCAACCCAGAATGATGTACCCTGCAAAACTGTATTTGAAAATTGATGGAGAAATAAGATACTTCCATTGACAAAGAACAACTGAAGAAATTCATGACCACCAAACCAACACTACAAAGAGTACTGAAAGATACTCTAGAAAGAGATAAAGATGACTACTATATCAAGAACAACAGCAGAAGGAAACCTCCAAGCAGAGAAAACAATTAAACAGAGAGAAAGAGTAGAGAATCAACAGAAAGATAACATGACAAAGATAAGTCAGTACATATCAGTTATATCCATCAATGTAAATGGCCTCAACCCACCAATAGAAGAAACAGACTGGCAGAGTGGATTAAGAAACAAAATCCAACAATATGCTGTGTACAAGAAATACGTTTAACTCAAAAGGAAATTCATAAACTAAAGGTCAAAGGATGGAAAGCAATACTCCATACAACAGGACCCCAGAAAAAAGCGGGGATAGCTATTCTGTTTGCAGACAATGTGAACTTCAAGCTAAGAATGATCAAAAGAGATAAAGAAGGTCACTACATACTTGTTAGGTGAAAACTTCAAGAGAAAGAGATTATAATCATAAATATCTATGCACCAAATATGGGAGCACCCAACTATGTAAAATAAATCTTAATAGACATGAAAAATCAAATAAGCAATAATACAGTTATAGTGGAGGACCTTAATACCCCATTATCACAAAGAGGCAGATCAACCAAACAAAAAATCAGCAAAGAAATAACAGAACTGATGCCATGCATGCACTGACTGGAGGAGAACCAGACACTAGTGCCTTCCAGCATGCTGGGAGGGAGAGAAGAAGAGCCAATGTTCCTTCCTTCCCACCCCGCAAAAGTGACCAGCTGATTCAGAGAAGCACAGACTGTGATGATAGCTAATGAGGTAAAATACAACTTAATGCTGGCAGTGTTTAGTGTTTCGCTGACTTTGCAGGCCTAAAACTGGTAGTCTGATCTATTCAGAGGATAACAATATGCAGTGTAGCATATATGGGGGATCTCCTTCTGAAGGTGGTGGCCATTGTTAATTCCCTATTATCTTTTTTGAAATCCTGTATCATTCTTATTGTTTTGTTTGGTTAGGTTTTATTCTGTTTTATCTTGTTTGATTTTGTTGTGTCTGATGGCATGGGCAACCATTTCAAAGATAATGAGATATATTATGAGAGCCATTTTGGATTTACTATTATCTTGTTTTGAAGTCCTGTATTGCACTCATTGTTTTGTTTTTATTGGTTCTAGTCTGTTTCTGTTTTGTTTGATTTTACTATATCAGAAGGTAGGGGCAGCTATTTGGAAGACAGCAAGG
Organism: Dasyprocta punctata; assembly: GCA_004363535.1. Taxonomy (NCBI): domain Eukaryota; kingdom Metazoa; phylum Chordata; class Mammalia; order Rodentia; family Dasyproctidae; genus Dasyprocta; species Dasyprocta punctata. The sequence goes on from RJWM01009513.1 coordinate 20,174, forward strand.
GGCATTATGGTAACCATTGTTGATTTCTTATTACCTTGTTCTGAAATCCTGTGTCACTTACACTGTCTTGTTTTGATTGGCTTTATTCTGCTTTATTTTGCTTGGTTTTATTCTCTCTAAAATAAAATTTAAAAAGAAAGAAGGAAAGAACTGAATCAAACTTGTGAACAAATGGACCTAGTAGATGTGCAGTGTTCCACCCAACAACATCAGAATGCACATTCTTCTCAGCTGCACATGGGTCATTCCCTAAAATAGACCACATACTACCCCACAGAACATGTTTAAGTAAATGCAAAGGAATTGAAATAATCCCATGCATATTGTCTGACAATAGCACAATAAAAACCCTGCAAGAACCCCATAAACACATGGAAATTAAATAATACTCTCCTAAACAACCAATGGGTCACAGAAGAAATTAAACAATATCTACAATCAAACCAAAATGAAAATACAACTTACAGGAATCTATGACACAATGAAAGCAGTCCTCAGAGGGAAATTTATAGCAGTAAATTCCCACATCAGGAAAATGGAACAAACACAAATAAATAACCTTATGCTGCACCTCAAACTTCTCAAAAAAGAAGAGCAAGTCAAGCCCAAAACTCAAAGAAGGGAGGACATTATAAAGATCAGAGCAGAAATCAATGCAATTGAAACTAAGAAAACAATACAAAGAATTAATGAATTGAAGAGTCGGTTCTTTGAAAGAATAAATAAAATTGGTAAACTCCTAGCCAACCTTGTCAAAAAGAGAAAATAAAACTCAAATCCATGCAATAAGAAATGAAAAGGGTAAAATCACTACAAGACCTGTGGAAATACAGAAGATCATCAATATCTACTTCAAAAATCTTTACTCTCATAGGTTTGATAACACAGAAGAAATGGACAGATTACTAGAAATATATGAATTACCAAAGCTGGATAAAGAAGATGTAAAACTGTTGAATAACCCAATTTCAGTTAATGAAATTGAAAATGTAATTAGAACCTTATCAACAAAGAAAAGCCCAGGTCCTGATGATTCACTGATGAATCCTACAAGAAATTTAGGGAAGACTTAATGCCAACATTCCTCAAACTCTTCAATGAAATTGAAAGGGAAGCAAGTCTCCCTGACTCATTCCTGGAAGCAAGTATTACCCTAATACCAAAACCAGAGAAAGACCCAACCAAAAAATAAAATTACATGTCAGTCTCCCAAATGAACATAGATGGAAAAATCCTTAATAAAATACTGGCAAATAGAATGCAGCAAATCATCAAGAAGATTTTACATCACAACCAAGTGGGATTCATCCCAGGAATGCAGGGGTAGTTCAACATCCACTAATCAATAAACGTAATACACTATATCAACAGAGCCAAGGACCAGAATCACATGATCATCTCAATAGATGCAGAAAAAGCTTTTTGACACAATCCAACACTCATTCATGATAAAAACCCTATGGAAAATTGGAATAGATGGTCTTTACCGCAACCTGATAAAAGCCATATATGATAAACCAACAGTCAACATCTTACTAAATGGAAAAAAACTGAAAACTTTCAACCTAAAATCAGGAACAAGACAAGGATGTCCATTGTCACCACTCCTATTCAATATAGTTCTGGAAACATCAGCCAGAGCAATTAGACATGAGAGAGAAATAGAAGAAATAAGAATAGGAAAGGAAAAAATTAAATTGTCATTATTTGCAGATGACAAAACTCCATTGAAAGACTTCTGGATGTAATAACCAAATTCAGTAATGTAGCTGGATATAAAGTCAACACTCAAAAACCAATAGCATTCCTCTACACAAACAACAAACTCACTGAGAGAGAAATAAGGGCAATCACACCCTTCACAATAACATCCAACAAAATGAAATACTTAGGAATCAATCTAACAAAGGAAGCAAAGGATATATACATTGAAAATTACATTACTCTGAAAAAAGAAACTGAAGAGGATTTCAGAAAATGGAAAGACATTCCTTGTTCATGGATAGGAAGAACTATCATTGTGAAAAATGTCCATTCTCCAAAAATTGTTATACAGATTTAATGCAATTTCAATCAAAATAAAATTAGCACACCTCCCAGATCTAGAGAAATCATTCCTAAAATTCATCTGGAACCAGAACTGACCTAGAATAGCAAAGGCAATTCTGGGCAACAAAGGCAAGGCAGGAGGCATCACAATCCCTGATTTGAAATTATACTACAAAGCTACAGTGATAAAATCAACATGGCACTGGAATAAAAACAGACCTGAAGATCAATGGAATAGATTAGAAGATATAGCCACAACTGTAAACACACTCAGCCACCTGATCTCTTGTGTGTGTGTGTGTATGTGTGTGTACCGGGGATCTAACTCACAACCTCGCACCTGCCAGGCAGGTGCTTAGGCCACTGAGCTAAATCCCCAGCTTTATTTTTTGAGACAGGGTCTCACTATGCAGTTCAGGCTGGCCTTGAACTCACTTTGTAGCCCAGGCTGGTCTCGAACTCACAACAATCCTCCTGCGTCAGCCTCCCGAGTGCTAGGATTAGAGGCATGTGCCACCACACCTGACTCTCGGCCACCTTATCTTTGACAAAAGGGCCAAACATGTTCACTGGAAGAAAGATACCCTCTTTAATAAGTGGTGCTAGAAAAACTGCCTTTCTATATGCCAAAATCTGGACCCATGTCTATCACCATGCACTAAACTAAAGTCAAAATGAATCAAATATCTAAATATTAAAACAGAAACACTAAATCTCCTGGAAGACAAAGTAGGTAGAAATCTTGAAGACATAGGGGTAGGCAGAGAGTTCATGAACAAAAATTAAACTGCACAGGAAATACTTCCCAGAATTAACAACTGGGATCTCATCTTATTAAGAAGTTTTTGCAGGTCAAAAGAAATCTTCAACAGAGTGAAAAGAAAACCCACGAATTGGGAAAATATCTTTGCCAACTGTTCCTCAAACAAAAGACTTCTATCTAGAACATATGAAGAATTTTTAAAAATCAGGCCCCCAAAATTCAAAGACCCAATTAAAAAATGGGCATCTGAGATGAATACACACTTCTCAGATGAAGAAATACAAATGGCAAATAAATATACTTAAAAATGTTCAGCATCATTGGTCATTAGAGAACTACAAATTAAAACAATGCTGAGATTCCATCTCACTCCAGAAAGAATGGCCAAGATTAAAAAATCAACCAACAACAAATGCTGGAGGGGCTGTGGGGAAAGAGGATCTCTTCTCCACTGTTGGTGGGAGTGTAGACTGGTGCAACCACTGTGGAAGTCTGTGTGGAGATTCCTCAAGAAGCTAGGGTTAGAGATCTCATTCAACCCAGCTATCCCACTTCTGGGCATTTTCCCAGAAGAATTGAAAACATCATACCACAGTGATATTTTTGCACCCATGTTTATAGCGACACAATTTGTAATAGCCAGATCTTGGAAACAACCCAAGTGCCCATCAATCCAAGAATGGATAAAAAAGATGTGGTATTTTTATACAATGGAGTACTACTCAGCTGTCAAGAAAGATTGCATTGAGTCTTTTATAAGTAAATGGACACGACTTGAGACCATACTCATAAGTGAGATAAATCAAACCCATATGTGTAAATAATGTATTGTCTCCCTAGTGGAAGAAACTGAAAGTGAAATAAATCAAACTCACATGTGTAAATACTGTATTGTCTCCCTAGTATAAGAAACTAAAAGAGCAAATAAGATCCAAAATCTACTATAAATGTTGTATAAGGGTAAGAAACTGCTCAAAAGGGAAAAGTAACTGGGATAGGGGAAAAGAGGAAAGAAGGAAGGGAAAAGGAAAAAGACATAAATTTGTGTGTGTGTATATATATACATATATATATGATAGCTAAAATGGCTATACTACTAATTCTATTAGTTTTTGGAAGAGAACAGTTAATACTCACATGATTAGATAAATTTTGCATGTCTATATCTGGTAATCTAAGCGACCCTTTTGAAGATAACAATATGTTTTGAAAGCCTATATTGTAATTGTTTTGGGTTTGTTGTTGTTGTGTGTTTGTCTCTTTTGCTTTTTGTTTTTGCTTTCTGTGTCTTTTTTTCCTCTTAAATAAAAAAGAGAAAAGAAAAGAAAATAGAACGGCAAATCATGGATGAGGTCCACGACCGGGTGCCGGTTGAATGGAGCGTTCAGTGCCAGCCCATCCAGAAGTGCCAGGCTGGGCCAGGCGCGCAGCGGGAGCCAAGTGCCAATCCTGGAAAGCGGCGGGGCGGGGCGGGGCGGGGGGTGCCGATGGAAGAGGAGCAGGGACCGAGGAGCAGCTGAAGCTGAAGAACAAGTAGAAGGACGGGTTATGGTCAGGACGCATCTGCAGCCCCGCTGGCCAAGCCGAGCATGAGCGACGCCATGAAGAGAGTCATGGAGACAAGCAGAGGCCCCCACGGTTCCTGTGGGCTGGAAGCACAGTGAGGACAGAGGTCCGCACACCTCATTCTCTGCCACGTTTTCAGAGCCTCCAGCGGGGTTGGGCAGGTACGCAGCAAGGTCTCCGTGGACACTAGCTGTCCTTGCCATTGTCAAAGTTGGCAGAAGCCCACGGGTGGATGAGTTTAGGGAAAGTGGGAGACAGATTCAGTTTGTCTGCAGAGAATCTCAGTGAAGGCCTGGGCCTGTCTGGCGGTGCTGGTACTCAGCCCTTCTAGTCAGACACGCCTCAGACCTTCGCTCTCTCTCCTTCCTCACAACCTGTCGGGGTTTCCTGTGGCTGCTGTGGCAAATTACCACAAACTCAGTGTCTTGAAACAACAGAAATTTATTATCTCAAAGTTCTGGAGGGCAGAATCTAAAATATCTATCTCAGGCCCCAGATCAAGGCGTCAGCAGGGCCACATGTTCTCCCTCAGGGATGACCCTTCCTTGCCTCCCCCAGCTCGTGGGAGCTCAGTGCTCCGCGGCTCCTGGCTGCATCTCTCCTCTGTCTGCCTCTGTCTTCCGGGGCTGTTTCTCCTCTGTGTCTCCTCCCTGTGTTTCTGTTCTGCAAGTCTTTCGTAAGAGTGCTTGTCGATGGCTTTAGGGTCCACCCAAATAATCCAGGGAAAGCTCCTGTCTAGATCCTCAACGCTCCTCCATTTGCAGGGACCCTCCTTCCAAACAAAGTCACATTCACAGGTCCCAGGATGTGGGTGTCTCTTTCAGGGTCTCTCATTCTGCTCAGTACACCCCCTCTCTCAAAAATGTACCTGTCCAGTGCTCCATCCCTCCATTCCTAGTGACACGGTAAACTTTATGAACAAAAATGTTAATGATTTAATGTGTTATCTCCCTGTTTTAGCAGAGAGTTCCTAAAGACTTAGGGTGCTAGTTAAGAGGCTGGCTCTCTGGTGGCTGGAATTTCAGGCCCCTGCAGAAGACAGCTTTTGGAAGGGGCTTTGTATTAGCAAACCTCCCATGAGTTTCTAACTCTTGGTTCCTTTTCCCCATTTCCCCTCATCTGAAGTCATAGGAGAGTGAGACGTGCTTTTTGACCATTTTTCTTCTTCCCAGCACTCTAAATAACTTTTGCCTCTTTATTCTTAATTATTCTTAAAATTATTTTTAATTTTTATTCTTAAAAATTATTGTTCATTTTCCCCCCTTATACTACTGAATTGTAGCCCTGCACTGTGCTAAGTAGTTTATAAACCTCTTATTTGACCCTTGTAACATTCCCAATGAAGTGGATGTTGTTATTATTGTGCTTTGCAGAGACAGAAACTGAGGCACAGGAGTGGAATAGCAGACCCAAGACTTGACCTTGAGTCTGTGCTTGCCCCAAACCCCATCTTTCTAACAACTTCAGTGATGCAACTCCTACAGATCTTCGAATGGTGCAGCTCTTGGACTGGACTGTTTGAGCAAGAGGGCCATGGGCCAGCGAGGGTGCCGGGACCCCGAGAGCTGGAGCAGAAGGAGAGCTGCTTGTGTGCTTCCAGAAAGCCCTGGGTGACGAAGCGCAATGCTTGACTTGGAGTTGGGCATGACTGTGTCTACTTACGAGTGCCCACTGCATGGAGACTCCCTTCTCCTTAGGAGACAGCCGTCTCACACTGGCAATATTAGAGGGACAAATACACAAAAGGACTGAACAGAATCTCTCCCTCCTGGAATTTTCCTGTGAGCACAGTGGAAACAAAGAATGCGGAAGAGTACAACTGAGAAAACGAACAAGTCTAGCTGCTGGGGAGGCCTTTGAGGTTCCTGCAGGTGTTGGGTAACACTAGTATCCTGCTCCTGAACCTCGGTGAACTTTTGTCGGATTACCTGCCTTTGCCATCAGGAAGGCAGGAAACTGACATTTATTTGAGCAGGTAGATTTTTAGATTATTTCTCATTCATTATTAATCCTCCAAATAACCCTCTGAGGAAGATGTCCCTGCCCCTCATTTTACAGATAAGGCAAGGAGGCCCAGAGGGCTGAACTGGTTTGCCAAGGTCGTTCAACTAGTCAGTGGCAAGGGAGGGACTGTGGTTTATTCACTGTGGCCCAGCCAGGCCCAGCCTGGGGAGGTTGGGCAAGGCCTACTGGATCTGAGGCTTTTGTGCACTCTGCCTTGGCTCCGAGCCCCACAGTGCAACCAAGCAAGACTTGGTCTCTCCCCTCCCTGGTCAGGTATCCAAGTAACTTTTCCTAGAGGTCATTACTGTGCCCCTGCCCAGAGGCCAGTGCTCAGCTCTACTCTGCACATGACTCCACTGATGTCACCCTGCCTATCCTGTGTGATCCCCACCTGCCTCTCTTATGTCCCTGGTCTCCCGCACTTTGCCCTTAACCATGTAGGCTGTACCACTGTCTTGGTGATGTCTCTCCTCCCTTCCTCAGTATCCTCCTGTCCCTGCCACACTGCTCCAGGGAAAAGTAAATTGCAATCCTCCCAGCCAGTGGTGTAGCAGGCCTGGTGGTAGGCAGAGCGATGGTCTCTGAAGATACTAGGCCTTCATCCCTGAAAACAGAACATGCTACACTGTCAGGAAAAAGGGCATCTTAGAAAATATGATTAGGTTAAGAGTACTAGATAAAGAAATTACCCTGGGTTATTCAGGTAAACCCTAGGTGTAATCACAAATATCCTTAAACATTAGAAAACAAGAAAGAAGAGAGAGAGAGAGAGGAGTGTAAACAGTCACCAGAAACTGGAAAAGGCAAGAAAGAGATTCTCCCCTCCAGCGCTCTTGCTTTTAACCCAGCGGTGCCGATTTTGGACTCCTGGATTCCAGAAACATGAGAGAATTTTTTTTTTTTCCGTACTGGAGATCACCAGGGTCTTTACACTGAGTTACATCTCCTGCCTTTTTTTATTTTTCATTTTGAGACAAGGTTTCTCTAAGTCACTAAATTGCCCAGGCTGGGCTTAAACTTGAAACCTCCTGCCTCAGCCTCTCAGCATACTGGGATTACAGGTGTGTGCCACCACACCTGAGCTATGTTATTTTAAAATGCCAAACTTGTGGTAATTTGTTACAGCAGCCACAGGAAACTCATATGGGCCCCAAAGGGACTGAACTGGCTCTCCTGGTTTCTATCAGCCTCACTGGTTTTTCAACTGATGCATCTGCCTCAGCTTTCTGGTTTCTTGGCCCCTTTCTCTAAGAACCTGGACTAATAACCACCATTTCCTGAGCATCTACTCCATATTAGGCCCCAAGCCAAGAGCTCAGCCTGGGCCACATTACTAATCACACCATATACCTGTGATGTGTGTCTTCAGGCTGGAAGAAACTAGATCATTTTTCCATGATCACACAACAGCTAGAAAACACTGGCGTTGGGCTCTAAAAATGTGTCTATCCAACTTCAAGGCCTATGGCTATCACCCCGGTGCCTCCCTGCCCAACCAGGGGCTTTGGCTAGTTGACTGGATCTCAGTTCGCATGTGTCTTTCACCAAGAGCCTGCTGGCATTTTGTGCAATAGCAAGTGCTTATTATGTGCCAGGCTTTGTACTTAAGGCCTTACATGCATTATTTTATTTTTATCACAAAAGCAACTCTGTGAAGTGGAAGCTATGATTATACAACCTCCAGTGGTAGAACCAGCATCATGCCCTGGCCTCCTGGGGTCCTGCATGGGTGTCATTTCCTCTGATCTGCCTGGCCTTCCATTTACACTACGATGCTGGGCTGCAATTTCACTTGGATTCCATTCAGACTTCTGAAAGTCCTCTGTGTGGTCTGAAGGTTGGAGGACTTCCATCAAGCTCATGTGTGGAGTTTGCTTGCTAATTTCCAGAGCATTCAAAACACCCACAGGGCCACATAAATATTCCATTGCCCAAGCATTCACAAACACCCTGCCCACATTATCAAAGCCTCTCTACCTAGCCCTACCTGCAACCTCATTCTCATCAGAAATGAAGCAGTTACACTGCAACATTAATATCCTAAAAACATTTGCAAAATGTAAATTATTATAACACATTATGAGGATGACAAGAATATAACATTGAGAAAGAAGAAAGATGTTAAGGATTTCACCAAAATATGTACCCTAAGTCTTTTTTTAAAAATGCATCTAAATGGAAGTAGGTGGAAGGCAGAAAGCCAGTGAATAAAGAGAGAATGAGATAGAAAGCAAGATTGTGTATATTTATAAACTCTGCATGCCTAAATTGATTTCTTTTTTTTAAGAATCCATGGTAATTTGCATGCTTTTATATGAAGTGCTGGAAAACTTAATTGAAACAGTAGTCTATGTAGCATGGCCAAGAGAAAACAAGTTGCCTTTGGAAGTGAATTAGGATTCCCTGAATTTCCTGGCTCATTTTGCTTCTTTTTAGGCTTCTGGAAGGCAGAAAAATCCAACAAACGGGACAAAGAACTCTCCAAGGTTATTGATGTACACAATAATAAAAAGAGAATGGGACCAGGAGTCCAGGAAGTTGGGCTTCACTCCTAGCTCTTACTCTCATTTGCTATGTGAACTTGGACAATGTACTTGTCTTCTCTCGGCTTTAATTTTTCTCATCTGTAGATGACTTTGATGATACCTTCTAATTCCACAAGGATATTTTTAAACTAAAAATAGCATCACAGCTATATGTTTCATTTTGTATTTGTTTTTCTTCTCTAATCAACTAAGAGGAAGAGGTAAGCAGACATGGCTGTAGCTGAACACATGCATTTATTCGGAAAGCAAAACTACCTAGTCGTTTGGTCAAACAAACAAACAAAGCTTTTCTCCACTGACAAGAGCTGTCTCTCACACTGGGATGCTAAGTGCAAAGGAACCGCTCTCAAAACAGCGGCCAGACCAACCTTGCGAGGAGAGGAAGGTCTCAGTGACCTCCGTCTGCATCCCCTTCAGCGCAGCACTCCCAGAAAGCTGGCACCGTCATTAAACCTGCAGAGGAAACACTGTCCTCAGCAAAAACCCCAGCAAACAGTCACTGTGCTCCTTTAAAATGAGACCTTTCCCCATCCATCACTCCACAGGTGCCTGCTTTAAGATATGAAAACAAACCCCAGACCCGAAGGCTCTGGCCTTTCCTCCCAAACCACCTGCAGCACAATTCAGAAATATGGCTCGCTGGTGGGTCCAGGCAGTGTGGGAAGAGAAACAAACATAGTGAGCAAACAGGCAGGACTGAGAGGCACAGGGTAAGAAAAGGGCCTCGCTACTGTATTGCCCCAGAGCTACCGCAGTATTAACACATTCAGAATATCTTACTCCAAAATCCAGAATTCTCCAGGGGTTTACCTCAGTGGTTCAAGCGCTTGCTTGGTAAACACAAGGTTGTGAGTTTGATCCCCAGTACAAAAAAAAAAAAAAGTCCAGAATTCAGAGTATCAATAAGCATTTCTTGCCCTAAATATTTATCATAGGTACTGCAAGTTTTTATCATGCCACTTGTTCTCGTTAATGAATATGCCGCTTCATTATCATGTCGAAGCTGTCTCTTGTGTATATGCCTCTTTTGTGGCTGTTGTTTGTTTTGTTTTTTGAGAGAGCATCTCACCATATAGTTCAGGCTGGGCTCGAACTCACAGTAATCCTCCTACCTCAGCCTCCTGAGATGACAGGTGTACGCCACAGTGCCCAGCTTGTGTATATCTTGAATCCCGACCTTGCTAGCAAATGCTTCTGAGCAGAAATTCCAGTTGTTTGGTTTGCAAACCCAGAAAGGTGTTGGATGCAGAACCGAGCCAAGACTGAGCCAAGGTTGCTTTACCAGAAGCCAGCGGAGGTCTAAACCATCCCCAGACCCCTTTACACCATCCATCGCTATGAAGCAGTGCCTCCTCCTGTGCGGCTGGAAACCTTGTAGTGTGAGGAAAGTGTTATGATGTTCCTTCCCAACCCTGATTAGTCAAAATCTCATTCTGAGCTTTCCAAATAATGACAACAATGACAGCTAAGATTTATCAAGCACTTTCTTTGGCAGGTCCTCATGACAATCCTGTGAGACAGTTACTTTTATTATTTGCATACCTTTTGATGGGGTCTATTTGTTTGTTTCGAGACAGGGTCTCACAATGTAGTCCCAGCTATCCTGAAATTCACAACAATCCTCCTGCCTCAGCCTCCCAAATCCAGGGATTACAGGCATGTAGCACCACACCTACCTTATTATTCCCATATTAAGATGACAAAGCTGAAACTCAAAGTCTATAGCTAAGAAATGCTAGATTCAGACCAGGGCTGGCGACTTGAATCCTGTTCTATGCTGTTTTAATGCATAGGCTATCCTGCTTCTGCCCTGCCTGTTTTCTCGCAGGCCTCCAGGGACCCTGTGCTGTGATGAACTCTCAGCACCTCCCAGAGCAAGCAGCACCACGGATGAGAGCAACAAGTGAGGAGGGTTTGGAGAGCTGCTACGGGCCTGGCCCATTTAAGGGGGTGCTCGTAGGCACAGAGGCTCCCCCAGACAATATTTGGAAGCTTCCAGAAAGCCCTAGGCAGGAAGGTGGCCTTCTCATCTCTAAGAGAACTCTCCAAGGAGAATAACAAGGCATCCAGACAAGGTGAGGGCATAGGGGTGGCTGTGGGGCCAAACCTAATCCAGTGTCCTTATCATTGGTGGCCACTAAGGAGCCAGTGTTGCTCTTGGCGAAACAGCGGCTCATGTGTCGTCCTGGCTGACATCCAGTTCAGAAAAATGTGCAGAGCTCAACTTTTTCTCCACTTTGTGCGGTCTGTGGAGTTTTCCTTCCTCTTCCCAAACTAAAGATCTGAAGGACTGAGGGTCCCAGTATCCTAATGGCTTGAGTCTCAGTGTTGTATTTGTAAATCGCTTATTTGATACTGAGAAAGAACACATTGCCCATGTGACTGGAATGTCCGCTTGGTGCAACAGGCCTTATTTTAGCCATTGTTAGTTTTTCTGAGTTTGATGACACAAATAACCTTGCTCATATAGGAAAATGCGTCTCCAACTCTAATACCTCTGGGCCTGGAAGGGATCCTGGGAGGAAGGAGGCTGGCACTGGGTGTGGTGGCACATGCCTATAATCCCAGCACTTGGGAGGCTGAGGCAAAAGAATCACTGTGAGTTCCAGCACAGCCTACTAAACTACATGGCAAGCCCCTATCTCAAAAAAGAAAAAGAAGACTGGCAGCATGCTGGTATCTGATAACTTCCAAAGTGACTTTGGAGACAACATCAAGACTTGAACATAGAAGATTATGCTCCTCTTCAAGAAGATCATGCCTACTGCAGCAGAGTGTTTGCCAATATCCTCGCTATCCGTCAGTGCTGGATGGTACCCGTGAGGGTAGATATCACGCTCCTGACCCTCTGGGGGTATCTTGAAAGTTTGCAGGGATTTCTGTCATACTCAAGTTTGGCCCCTGAAACAAAGAGATACTTTCCCTAGCCCCACCCCATCGCAGACCCTGTGCCTACACCTTGTCAAAAATAGTGGCTGCCTTTTAAAAAAGTACTCACTTACGTTAAGCCAAAAGTGTTTTAATTTATTGAATGCTCATGACAATCTTATGTGCAGATTTTGCCTCATTTAGGATATGAGGAAACTGAAGCTTAACATGATTAAGAAACTTGCTTTAGATTATTTTTATAGGGGGAAATAGAGAGAGAGAGAAAGAGACTATAAAGCAATGTACTGTGTTGAAATTATGTATCTTTATTTAAATAATAATCTTAAAATTTCATGTATTTTAATGCATCAGGTCATGTGATTATATCTGAGTACGCTATTTAATGATTCTTTTTTGTGTTCGTTTATGGTAGATTTCTAGCCAAGAGACCACAGGTCATTATGGCACCCTGAATGTATGAGGTTTTGCAGTGCAGTGACAAGTTATAGAATTGCTTCCTCATCAACTCATGCAACACATAGCAGGAGAGGTGTGTGGGACTCACAGGGCCTTCCCCATCCATCGTTATCACCCTCAAACTGGGAGCACACTTTGCACTCTCCCTTTCTATACCCAGTGTTGCACTGACTTGTCCTATGTAGATCTAGCTACTTCGCTGCTAAACTGCCTTGGTCCCCAGCAAGAATTGCTGAAAAGGTTTTTTTGTTTTCGTTTTTGTTTTTGTTTTTTGAGACTCCTTTATCTATTCTTTACTGATGATGTAATGAATAATTAGAAATATGTTCTAGGGATCTTCTCATTTTCCTAGTAAAAGAAGAAACTTCAAGACAAAAGCCAGAAACCTGGCTCAGTCAACACTCCCATATGAGGAGCACAAGAAACTTGTTTGTGAAAAAGGAAGAACAGCAAAGTTTAAGTGTGCTGCACCATTAGAAAAAGTGGGAGAGGAACGAGTGTAGAAAAAGCTGTACATATAGGAAGTGCAAGTTAGGAGATCACAGAGACAAATCCAATTATCAGGAGTCATAATAAATGTAAATGGGTTAAATTTGCCTACCATAGGTACAGGAAATATTAGACTTAAAATTGTTAGAGCCAAGTTGGGTGTAGTGGCACACTCCTGTAATCCCAGCACTCAGGAGGCTGAGGCAGGAGGATTGCTGTGAGTTCGAGACTAACCTGGGCTGCAAAGTGAGCCCAAGGCCAGCCTGAATCACATAGAGAGACCCTGTCTCAAAAAGACAAAAAAAAAAGTTAGAGCCAGATATGTTTTTTAAAAGAGATTTGCAAAACTATAAGGATCCAGAATGACAGGAGGTGAAAGAGAAAAAGAATTGGCAACACCAAAGTTAATGTAGCTTCATTAACAGTCAATGAATAAACTTAAGACAAAAAGCATTACTAGGGAGAAAGTCAGTCACTGCACTCTGATAAAAGTTTTAATTCATCAGGGAGATATAGCAACTGTAAACTTGTATGTACTTGATAACTTATTTTCAAAGTTTATAATCAAAAATGTGATGAAACTTCAATCATGTTTCAAACATTGAACAGCAATAAAAATAAATAATTGAGGGAGGAAAGTGACAGGGAACCAGCATATGTTGAGAGCTTATTATTTGCCAAGCCTGTGCCAAATGCTGGGAAAATAAGGATGTGCAGATGTACCTCATGAACCTCCATATACAAGTAGTTCATGTATAATGTGGTCAAGGTTAGGCAAGGGATAAAGGGATATACTACAGGACAGAGAGGTGGGACATAGCAAGGAGTCTGTCTGATCCAAGAGTGGGAAAGGAATCCGGTGGAATAGTTCATGACTGTAACCCCAGTACTCAGGAGGCTGAGGCAGGAGGACCACGAGTTCAAGGCCAGCCTGGGTACACAGCAAGACCCTGAAGGCGGAGGAAGGAGGGGCACCCAGAGATCAAGAGATGCTGGAGAAGTCATTTAAAATAGTCTTAAAGAATGAGTGAAAAGTCACTAGATAGGGCAGAAGAGAGAGGACCAAGGAGAAGGACAAGCCATGCCACACAGACGAATCATCACACCCCAGAAGCCAGAGGTGAGAAAACATAGACTGCAGAGAGAGCGAAAGCACTGGATAATCACACTGAGAAAGAAAAATTAAAACAATTGCAGAGTTAAAGATGCCATGTCTCTGAAGCCTTACTTGTGTGTATGTGTGTTTTGTTTTTGTTTTTGTTCTTGTTTTTTTTTTTTTTTGAGACAGGGTCTCACTATGCAGTTCAGGTTGGCCTTGAACTCACTGTGTAGCCCAGGTTGGCCACCAACTCTTGGCATTCTCCTGTCTCAGCCTCCTAGAGTGCTAGGATTATAGGTGCGCATCACCACACCTGGTTAAACCTTAGGCTCCTTGACACCTAACTGTACCAGAAAAAAGAACTAGATGAAATTCCTCTTCAGCAGAAAACAAAAGCCACTAGAAAAATAATACTAATCACATGGGAGGTGGGAGGAATAAAAAAAATAATAAAACAGCTAATTGTTTCATTTTCCTTGACAAATCCTGCCTGGCAGATTTGCTGACTTCCAGGATGATTCACGCTGGCGATGTCATTTTAGTCTGTGATGATTGCACATTCCAATCATGTGACTAAATACCCACTGGCTGTCACCAGGAGGCCTAAACAACAACGGTAGGATCCTGGCTCAGCTTCCGTGTGTGTGTGTGTGTGTGTGTGTGTGTGTGTGACCAAAGCCACTTCAGCGACTGCCTTATAATCATAACCTGACTCTCTTCACGTCATAGAGAGAGGAGAAACAAAAACAAGTGTGGAAACAATTCCACAGAAGCACTCTGACCTAACACATTTGATTTCAGTTGGCAAAGAGGAAAGAAGATCCAGTTTGACGAAAGGAACGGGGCATGGTTGCGCAATGGGGTTCTGAGTTGAGAGCATCTTTTGTATCTCGTCAGTTTCCACCACGATGGGGAATTCACTAGGTTATAAACAAACACCACAGAGAGTAGCCAAGAAGTCTTAGGAAATAATATGCCCTTCAGAGGGAACTGCTTTTTTTTTTTTTTTACCTTCACACAAAATCGCATCCCTAGGATTTGTATTCCATTTTTGCTGATATTTTTCACTAAGCAATCTAACGTGGAGTGAGAATTGACTCCTATCTAACCATTTTTTATTTTGGGGTGAAAACTGAAAACAGTTTTCAAGGGGAGGTTGGAGAGATGGAGCAGGCAGCAGTGAGGGGTCATCTTCTTTACTGATTCATAAAAACTGTGCTTTTCACCACGTTAAGCCTGTTTTTGCTTAAATCACAGCAGAAAACCTTTTCTTCATCGATAAAGGTGGGAGATAGGCTTTAGCCCCTGCCCCTATTTTCTCTCCAACTATCCATGTTGACATCTGCCCTGCACGGAGTTCCGTTTCCCTCTTTTCCTGTCTGCTCCTGTGTTCTTGGTCCATTCCTTGGCTCCTCTCTTGCCCAGCATGGAATGGCAGAGATTATGTAGCCAGGTGCTTTCCACGGAGCTGCTCTACCATAGCAAGGCTGCAAGCAGGTATCAAGCACCTGTCAAGGGCACTGTTCTGGAGGCTGATGAGCTGTGCGCTGTTTGAGGGCCGAGAGCCATCGTGGGAGGCCTCTGTGGGAAATGGGCTGTGAGCTGAGATCCAAGCAATGGTCCTAGGGAAGCAAGCCTGGGGAGGGCAGCTGGGTCAAGCAGCGGGGACTGCCCAGGGAAAAGCCTGTGGAGGAGCTGGCTGTGTGTTCCCACAACAGGAAGACCGGAACAGGCATCTTCAAGGGAAAACCCTCAGTGTGGATTAGGAGAAATGAAGGCTCGAGAATAGGAATAAGAGAAATAACATAAGGCCAAAGGCATTTTGTTCACAATCAAAAAGAGCTCTCTTCAGTTCCAGGAGAGAACGGAGGTGAAGCTACCAGGAGGGTCCAGAATCTGCGTGAAAGCAGAAGAGAGAATCCTTTCTTTATAGATCTAAGCAGGGAGAGCCTGGGACACAAAAGAAAGCTAACTTCATGGAAGATCAAGGTGGATCGCCTGGAGCCTGCACACAGACAGGTACACACATGCATGCAGCGAGAGTAGGTGCTTTCAGCCTATGCCAACTCGAGGGAGAGAGTAAAATGTGTCTTTTTTTTTTTTCTAATACAGTAAACAGGAAGACAGAGAACCCTGTTTCCATAGACCGCATTCCCAACATCTTTTTAATATTTGTTCTCTTGGAACAAATATAAAATGACATCCCCTCTTTTAAAAAGATTTGAGCCAGGCAGGCATGACAGTGCATACCTATAAACCCAGCACTTGGGAGGTTGCCACAGGAGGATTGCCATGAGTTCGAGGCCAGCCTGGACGACAAAGTGAGACCCTGTCTCAAAAAACCAAAATAAATAAATAAATAAATAAATCAAAACAGAAATCATAAGCCCCTCCCCTTTTAAAGCGCTGGTCACTTTTTTCACCCTCTTTCCACTGCATACTAATTAGGGAGGTGTCTTAGTTACTTTTCATTCCTTGCTGAGACAAAATACCTGATGCCCAAAATTAGGGAAGGAAAGGTTTATTTCTTACAGTTCTTCAGGCTTTCAGTCCATACTCAGTTGGCTCCAAGGCAGTGTGGCATGGCAGGGCAGCATTCATGGCAGCCACCAAACAGCAAGGTGAACTGGTGAGAGAGAGGAAGATGCATTCCTCTTGCCCTTACACTGCATGTCGGCTCCACCCCTAGGCAGGTGCAACACTCACATCACCAATCCCAGTGCCAGACAACAAACCAATCACAAACGCCAGACTCAGCCCTGTCCATGCCACGATTACATGAGACTTTGGGGGAACACAGGATTAAACCCATACAGGAGGTACCTAGAAGTGTAAATTTACTAATCACACAAAAGGAGCTAGTCCAGTGATAAACAGCTACAAGATCTCAGTTGCAGGTTGAACTCTCAACAATAGGGTGGAACCACATGCCTCTGGAGAAGATGCTGGTGTTGAACTGTTCTACCAAATGACTGGCACTGGAGAGAACATGGAAGTCACTTTCCTGAATCACTTACGGTTATGGAACAGTGATGAACATAAACCATGGGAATCCCTTTCAAAAGGAAGTTGTATTGGATTCATGGCCAGGCTTTAAAGCTGTCATTACCTGGGGACAGAGGGAAGCTGAGGCAGATAACCTTCACCATTACACTAACGCCTATGCTGTGTTCTACAAGGATGTCAGGGCCTACCACCAGCTACTGGAAGAACATGATGTTATTACCTGGGACCAAGTTTTTCAAATACAAGGGCTTCAGAGTGAGTTATATGATGTTTCCAAAGCTGTTGCCGATTCAAAGCAGTTGGATATAAAGTTAGCTTCCTTCAAGGCTGTTCATTTTTCTCCTATTTCATCTCTGCCAGACACCAGGTTCCTAACGAGGTCTCCCCAGTGCCTAACCCACCTGCGTGTTGATGATGCTGATCTTCTCAACCAGACTTGGTCAAGGGGTGGAAACGAACAGTGTCTCCGGTACTGCCAACCTCATCTCTTGCTTCCCCGGTGTGTATGTCCATGATGAAAAGGGAAACCCAGTATCCTGGGGTATCACAGACCAGTTTGCCACCATGTGCCATGGCTATACCCTAACTGGTCATCGCAGGAAAGATCATAGCTGGCTAGTGGCCCTCACACTGGCCAGGAAGTTGCAAAGTTGAGGATTCCCCTCTCTGGGAAATGTCCTGGATGACAACGTGGCATCTATCAGCCTCTTGAAGAGTTGTTTTCATTGGTTGATTCTTACCCCCAGGGCTTTCTCTGGGCAAGCTTGTCTTTAGCCCAATAAAACTCTAGGAATTTTCTTACTTTCCCTAAACATGTACATACCCTTGGCCGCCAAGGACGGGAGAATTAAACCTGGACTCAGGAGATCCTTGGGTTGTTGAAAAGGGCCTGGAGAAGACATGCAGCGCCATCCTGAGAAGCATTAACTAATCCCATCTTGGTTTTCTACCATAAGTAACTGCAGGGGTTGGGGTATCTGTGGTTGAGAACAGAGGATGCTTAACCTCTGTTAGGATGCCCTATAGGGAAGAAATTTCTTAAACCAGCAATTCTTAGCATAGTGGCAGAAATGATTGCATGAGTATAAGTGATTTAACATGGGAGTTACTGCTTTACTGCTTGAGCTTCTGCTCTGTATTTTCACTCTCATACCAGTTCTCTTACTGCTATAGGATTCCCCTGTTCTCCCTACGTCTCACCAGCCCCTATTCCTACCATCTCTAACCTAAGTTCTCTGTAGATTATTCTGAATTTTCTCTTTTAATTACTTTCTCTGCTTCTGCTTAAGATGCTAGCCTGTTCTCCCCGGGGAAATGTTTAAAGACTGCAGGTCCTTGCACTTTAATGTTTATCAGAATCCCTTGGGAGAGGGCTGAGAATTTGGCTCAGTGGCTTAAGCACCTGCTTGGCAGGCATGAGGTTGTGAGCTCAATCCCCGGTACCCCCCTCCAAAAAAAAGAATCCCTTGGGAGGCAGGTGGCAACACAGAGAGCTGGTCCCCTCCCCACAAGTTCCTGCTTCAGTTCAGGATAGAGTGAGGCCTGAGAATTTGGATTTCCAACAGGTTTCCACTTCTCTGTCGCCTTGGGTGGATAAAGATACAGGCATCCTAATGCTATCAATATATGTCCTATAAGTAGGACTAACCCCATAGCCTCTTCCAGTCCCCTGGCTTATAGTCTGCTTTTTCATAAGAAACTAAGATTCATATATAGGTGTATAGGCAGGGACACAAATGCAATACAAACATGCATACATTACATACATGTTTTGTCTATGTGCATATGTGTATGCCCCTAGAATTTTGATAATGAACTTTAGCCCTCTTATTACATGGGAAGAATTTGGGGTCCAGGTAAATAAATGGCTTTTCAAGATTATATTTATATAGTTGATGGAGACAAAGCCAGAAATTTGTGATTTTTATTTCAATTTGTGCTTTTCATTAAATCATGTATCCTCTTTAAAAAGAAAATTGAATGGTTAAATTAAAAAAATCAAGCCATACTCACAAAAACAAAATAAATAGAAAGATTTGAAATTTCAAACTAATTGCAATGACTGAAAGGAATGCAAGATGATTCCAGAAAATTTCTCTAAGTTACTTCTGCATGCTTCACCTAGGTGCTGGACTGTATCCTCCTGACACCTACAAATCTATGGACTTTCTGGGAGACTCCTAAGTTGCCACAGCTGATAAATGTGGCCAGAGCTACAAGCCAGCCCCAGGTGGGCTCGTTAATTGAAAAGGGAAAGGAAACAGGCAACTGCTTAGTGGGCTGCCAAAGCTCATCTTTAAAAATATATAGCGGGACCCAGCACAGTGATGCTTGTCTGTAATCCAGCTATTCAGGGGACTGAGATAGGAGGAGCACAAGTTGGAGGCCAGCCTGGGCAACTTTGCAAGACCCTGTCTCAAAATAAAAAGGGTTAAAGATGTCACCCAGTGGTCAAGTACTTACTAAGAGCAAGGCCCTGGGTTCAAACCCCAATACCATGAATATTAATTAATAAAAACATACAAGTGGCTTTGAACAAGAGGAAAGAGATGCTAGCCTGAAAAGAGAGCTTTGCCTTGTTTCAGAGAGCAAAGTTCAACCAAGTAACCAGAAGTTTCAGAAAAAGATTTCAGGCAGAAGTAGGGAACACCTGTAAGTGCAGGTGAGCTGTGTTGTGAAGCAAGCTCCAGCCCTCCACTGAGGCTCACTTGAGCGTTTATACTCCTCGAACTGATCTCTTTCCAAACATCAAACTGTAGCAGTAAACAGGGTTATTGGCAAATATTTTTGTTCTTCCTTTCTCTTCAGGAATAACCAATTGGAAAGAAACTATCATCACTAGCCATTAAGGAAATGCAAATCAAAACTACGGTGAAGGAAAGGGAAAGAAAGTGCTCAAAATACATGTAACTGTATGTATGTATAAGTAGGCAAGATAGATAACTATACTACTAATTCTGTTAGTTCATTAAAAGAATAGTTTGTGTTGTCATTGTTTTATTGTCTGATTTTTTTATGTCTCGATTTTGTAACTTGAACAACCACTTCTAAGATAACAATATGTAATATATTAACTAGTATTGATTTCTTACTTTTTTTTTGAAAAAGTTTTTTTGATCCTCTTGCCTCAGCCTCCTGAGTGCTGGGATTACAGGACACACCACCACTCCCAGCTAAAGTGTATGGTATATGAGTTGTATTTCACTAAGTCATTGCCAAAAAACAACAACAAAAACTGTTCCAGCACCAGGGTGAGAACATGAATGAACTGAAGGATTCCAAGCCAATTAAGAATCACAACAGCAACATATGTGGAGAAGAGAGTGAGACAGAGACAGAGACAAAGAGGAAAAAGAAAGAACTACTCTTACAGCAAAATGAAAAGTAAAATTTCAGCATGACTATTTTTTTGTAGTTTGCCAGCTAAGGTGACATGCCTGTCACGCTAATATCCGTTTCTGAATTCTGACCCCAGAGTTTTATTAGGATAATTTCTCCTTAAGTTTCAGATCGTTCCACCCTGAGACCCAGGCAAGGAACCTCTGACTCATACTCCGTATTTCACACATACAGGCACGTGGTAAATTGATTAAAGAAAATGTGGGTGCCTCCAACCCTGAGACTAGCGCTCATGACCCTAAACCTTTCTCCTTGAGATAACAGGATCTAGGATTCCCAGGAGCCCTTCTGTCTCAAAATGTGTGGATTGTGGATTGTGTTGTGTTGTTAGAAATAAAAACAACTTTGGAAAACTTGTTGTGGTGGAACCTCTTAAGTAAGAAAAGACAGATTAATTAAATCGTCAAATCTTTCCTCTCTGAGAGTAGGAATTCAAAAGATTTTTATATAACAAAGTGTCATTAGTCAGGGATGCTGATTATTCCCTTTTGGGCTGCAGCAGGTGCTTGGTTTGATGGTGTTCTCTAGGGGTGATGGGCGAAATTTCACAGTAGAGAACAATTCTGATTAGAGTCTCCCTGCACACTTTGATTTTGCTTTCCACAGTTTCAGTTCCCATGGTCAACCAGGAGGCTGAAAACATAAAGTGGAAAATTCCAGAAATAGGATTCATATTTTAATAACTTTTATTACAATTGTTCTATTGTATTATTAGTTATTGTTAATCTCTTACTGTTCCTATTTTATAAATTAAACTTCATCGTAGGAGTGTACATGTAGGCAAAAGCAAACTGTATATAGGGTTTAGTTCTATGCAAGGTTTTAGGCTCCAACTTAGCGGGGCAGAGCTTTCCCCACAGAGAAGAAAGGACAACTGTATTTTTAAAGTGTCAATAGGCAGATGTAGATGTCATTTTATGAAACAACACTGACTTTATATTTAATACTAGGTGGTTATTAGACCTGTGGATTGCAATCATTTAATTTTTATAAATCTGTTTTTAGAGGTTCAACCAATGTTTTAAAAGTTAAATTTAAAAGTTCAGTTTTGGTTTTATTTAAAATGTCATTCGCATTTTATTTTTTACTTTGCCTCCTAATTTGAATACAAGATATATTTTAGAACAATAACTTTTTTAAAATATGCAAAGTAATGATAATCTCAACACTTACATTCACTCTAGTTTATATTTTGATTATACTTTAACATTTTAATACAATGACAATTTTTCAATGTGTTATTACTGTGAGTTGAACACAAGTTACACAAAACCTTTATTTTGCTGACATGAAGGAAATAAAATAAATGATGCAGGTAAATTATGGATTGTGTGCATTTTATCATTCATAGAAAAATGTCCCTAGCTCTTCCAAACATGTGCAATTTTGATAATTGATTTTAGTCATTTTTGATATTTTTCTACCTTTCATCATATAAGAGCCATAGCTTTACAAGTGTTTTTGGATGATGTCTTTGATTGATCAAGATCTAAAAATAGACAACATTTTATTGAACTCTTTTTGGCTTGATCTCTCACTTTTGAAAGCAAGGACATAGGACCCACTTCACATTCTTGGCCTGGCACGTGTGGAGTGGCAGTGGGCTTCCTGAGGAGGCCTAGGTTGGAGGAAAATCAAAGGAATGTGATACGTTGAGGTGTTCAGGAAAAGGCCCTAATCTTTACCATTCTCTCCAAAACTAAAACTAAAAATTCCAGGAACTTCTTTGAATGGTCATACTTCTCTAACTATACTTTTTTTTTTTTCTTTGTGGTACTGAGAATTGAACTCAGGCTCTCTTGCTTGCTAAGAAAACTCTCTATCACTAAGCCACACCCCTACTTGAACTAGGGTCTTGCTAAATTACCCAGGCTGGCCTCAAACTTGCAATCCTCTTGTCTCAGCCTCCCAAGTACTGCGATTACAGGTGCGCACCACCAAGGCTGGCTCTTAGACTACGCTTTTTAAGTGCAAATTCACTTAAGTGGAAATTTCTAAGTGTAAATTCACTTAAAAAGGAGAAACAGCCTAGCCCTCAAAACCTTGGAGATAGAGAAGCATACAAGTATTCTCTCTGGAGCAAAGGAGGGAGGAAGAGAGAGAAGCATGCCAGGAATGAGCCCAACCTACATCTGAGGTCTGGAGACCAAAGCAGGAGAGGATGCCACCTGACACTTCCTGTGTCCTTCCCCCTACACACACACACACACACACACACACACACGTACACACATACACACTCCTCAGAGGAGCTGACTAGCTGCTGACACTGCTCCTCAACTGATCCTGGAGACCTTCCCCCTGCCAGGACCACCACAGGCCAGGGGACAACAGGACCAGGAAGACGAGGGCCGGAGTGAGGGCAGACGCCCGGCCAGGAGCATCCACAGCCTTAAGCCTGGCTCTTGCCAGCTCCTAAGACTGTACCAGCTAAGAAACTGCACCCCTTTGGGCAGAAGAAACCTAAACAGTGCCCCTTTCTCCTCGCAGTAACTTCCTCCTTGCAGAACAGCCCCAGTCCAGGCACCTGGGCTTAGCAGAAGGGACTAGGGCCAGATTCTAGTCCTGGTGGCCCTATCTGGCACTGCACATAGCCCAGGGAGCAACTTGCTCTAAGTGGCTCTGGCATGGGCAGCGGCCATCGCACTAGAGCAGGGAAGTTGGCACACTTGAGTAGAGAGTACAAAACTCCACTCCAAAAGGCCATAGGTTTCACTGAGGTCCTCTGACCCTCCCCAGTGACCACATGCTAAGCTCAGCAAGTCCCTTCCCCTCTCTGTGCAATGAAGGGTTGTTTTAATTTTAGAAGAAAGGACTGCAAAACTTAAAAATTACCTCTCTGTTTTGCTTTTTCTTTTTGGTCTTTGAGACAGGATCTTGCTATGTAGTATAGGCTAGCGTTGAACTCACTATATAGCCTAGGCTGGTCTGGAACTCTAGGCAGTCCTCCTGCCTCAGCCTCCTGAGTGCTGGGATTACAGGCATGTGCCACCATGCCAGGCCAAAAAAAAGCAAAAAAAAAGCTTTTTCTTAAGGAGTCTTGACCTAGATCAGCCACATCATGATGTGTGGAGGTAACAAAGGAGAAGGGACAGCCAGGAGAGAGGAACTTTTCAGAGACTTCGGCAGTCGTTAGCTTTTGCCCCTTGTCCCAGTGGGTATACAAATCTCCTTGACCCCACAAGGCACCATACTTTACAGTAACTTAAAATCTTTCAGGACCTTGATGGTAGTCTCTGGTAAATCCAAGTTACTAGGTTCTTACTAAGCTTTTTATTATTATTATTATTTATCTTACTAAACTTTGCACATGCGAAAGCAGACAAACTATTCTAGATATAATCCACAGTAATGTACAGCAAGCAAAAATCCCATAACCTTCTCTGATTTTCCTAACTACGTTTAGAAGCAAACATCTTTAGAATATGAAATTAAATAGCAAAGGTCAGAGGACAATGAATCATATGCCATGTGTGTGGCTAATTACACTTTCTCTTAAAAAAAAGTCTTCCTCAACTCTGTGTGTAGATATTTCACTTCAAAATGTCATAGGGTTACTTGATTTCAAAAAGAAAATGAAAAAGCATGAAGATATTTGTGTAATACTGAAAGAAAATATTTCTTAAGAGAATGTAACATTTAATCTTTTATTGCTTCCCTTTGTCCTTTGGTTGGTTTATATATAGTACCATTCTTTGTGCTCTTGAAATTAAGGGCTCACAGTATTTTCTACCTTTTCAGGGAAAAGAATCAAATAATTTAGATACTGAAAAGATATGATTGTTTCCCAACAGCTACTGAATGCAATGAACTCTTATAATCATAAGGTAGATAGAATTACATTTAATCTTTTTCTGTGATGAGATCATCTGTACTTTTAACTTCAAACGAGATGCTGCTTTTAATCTACCCTTAATAATTCAGACTTCAAAAGTAAAACATTTCTGAAGCACTTGAATGAAAGTCATTTGTCTACCTAATTTTTATTTCTGCTGTAATTAAAGCAGGGAACTTAATTAGGTGTGAACTCATCCTAATACTCTGAGCAGACAAAATAAGCACGTCATGTTGTTAACGGGAGTGACGAAAGTGCTAGCTGTGGGCAGTCTGGCAAACGCTTACCTGTGATTTGGGGTGTTCACCTAAAAAAAGACACACTGAGATCAAGTTCACTTTTGAATGGGGGGGGTGGAAATTTTTCTTTGCTCTTCATGGGAAATTAGAAAAGAATTTTTTTTCTCCTCTGCAAATTTTATCCTCTTGCCCTGGTATTTATACTGTTGCTTCTTCTGATTGGTGTAACGAACAGATACTAAGTATCAGATACTGTACTGGGTGTGAAGAATTGAAAGATAAGGAACACAGTCTTTGTAGTCAGAGCCCTATTTAGAGGATTTAAATAGGAAGTGTTTATGTTGTCCATCGGTGCACTGTGCTAGGAGCATGCATTCTGTTCCTGTTCCAGTCCAGCCCACAGAGCTTGAGTCCAGAGCAGGGATTCAGTGTTCATATCTCGATCATTATCTAGGGTCCATCCAAACTCTAAAATGTTTACAATTCTATTTGCTAACCCGGGGTTTCATATTGATCTGGATAATACTTAATAGTTACACTGTATACAGCTTCAGTACTTTTGTGACACTGATGCCAGAGTAAATCTTAGTCTCTTCCAGGTGCCCTTTGATGTTTTCCTAATGCTACTGACTTACTTAAAACCCCACATTTATACCTTACTCTTGCGGGGAGGGTATGTTTTCAATCCATCCTCATTTGGTGGAAAATTATTTTGTAGTCATTCTTATGTTACTTACTTGCCATAAACTCAAGCTCTAAAAGAATTTACTTGATTTTGATCCTTTTGAAATAAAGATAATGAGCCTGTGACACATTCTTCTAGTTTAAAATAGAGAAGCCTTACCATGGCTCTACCTTATGATTCACTGGGTGGCTTCTTGCCAGTGAATGAGACTGCTCCTAGCCATAGACTCTTGATGTGATTCATCAAGTTAGGGTCTGTTGACTCTTGGCCGCTTCTAAATAAGCAGAACCATTCTCTAGCTTGAGTTGTAAAAACCTTGCTTTGTCTGAAGGTTTCAAGGAGACTCAGAACAAAATGACACAAACTGTAAGTCACTGAATTTCAGCAGTGGGATCAGGAAGGGTAAGAGCTTTGTCTGTGTGCACAGCTCTCCCACACTCCCTGCTCCTGTCCCCCTGTTCTCCAGCATGTGAGTGACAGTAGTTGGTTAAACCTGAGCTCGAGGCTCTATGTATACTTTTGTCACCACCTCCCCCACTACTCTGTGATCCTGTTCACCTTCTGGTCAATTATGTGAATCTGTTCATCTGCATATTTTATGTTTAAGTAAAAGTCTAAAGAATGAAATATAGACATGATACAGTTAGACTGTCTACTATATGTACCTAAAATATAAACAGCAAAGTTAGTTACATTGGGTTCTTTCAGGAAGTGTTCTCACCTCAAGAAAACAATGTACTGAACTGTAGCTACGTCCTGGAAGACCCAGTTTTCAGGGGTGTCTACTCACTGGGGTTAGCTTCAGGTTGTTATCCAAATTGCTGAGCAGTTCCTTTTATTGGAATAAATGGGAGAGAGCTACTGTGGCCCTACAGAGCCAGAGGTTACCAGCTACAGAAATGAAAGCAAGGAGCTTGGAGGTTGTTATGGCTTATATCCAGACGTCCCCCCAAAGCTCACACAGTCATAGGTGGGGCTTTTTCACAGGTGGCTGGATCTAGAATGCGTGACCCTGGGATTGATTCATGTGCAATGCTAGGCTCAAGGGCACTAGGATTAAGGGTGTGAGTGTTAACCCGCCCTTAGTGACCTGGATAGCATACAAGGGATAGAGAGAGCTGTGGAGCTGTGATTGTCCCTCGTTGCTTTGCTACCTTCTGCCCACCATGAACTATTTCCCTCTGTGATGTCCCTCAGCTGTGTCACCCTGCCTTGGAACCAGCCAATTATGGACTGAAACCTCTACAAACTGAGAGCTAAAGAAACCTTTCTCTCCTTAACTTTGTGGGCATTGGTTTATTTTGCCTCAGCAATGAGAAAAGTAACTAAGACAGAGGACCTTAGGAAATGTCTTCAAGGTTCCTTGAACTTGATACTCCCGACAATGACTCCACAATAGAACAGCCTTGGGCATTTCATTAAAACGCATTTTTTCCTGGGGTTGGGGGCACTTGCCTGTAATCCCACCTACTTTGGAGCCTGAGGCAGGAGGATAACAAGTTCAAGGCCAATCTGATAATTTAGTGAAACCCTGTTTCAAAATACAACACGAGAAGAGCTGGGGATGTAACTCAGTGGTAGAGAGCTTGCCTAGCCTTCGCAAAGCCTGAAATTCAATTCCTAGTACAAAAAAAAAAAAAAAAAAAAAAAAAAAAGGCATTTCTTTTCTGAAGGTCTGAAAAGCACACTAATGTGAAAATCACTGCTACCTGCTATACTATACAACTTTAAACAGGTTGATTAATGAACTTCTCCAAGCTCCGTTTTATCTGTAAAATAAACATAATATATAATAGATTCTATCTTCTAGGGTTATTGTGGGTCTCAGATGAAATATAAAACCCTTGGAAAAGCATCCAGCACTCAGTACATGCGTGTTATTATTATTACCCCATCACCATGACTTTCATTGTCAGTTTTGAAACCAGCACATTTCTCTCTGCTCATAGATCTGCTTAGGGGGTGGGTACTATATTAAGAGACACTACATCCCTGGCAAAGTCTTAGTATCCTCTGTCAGGTGATTTTTTTTTTAATGACATTTTAGTGTTTCTGCTTCTCGGGGATAGAAAAGATGGTATCCTAATCTATTTCCAAATCTACCGTGCAGAATAGTTTTAATTTTAGTTGGGTTTCCAATGGCATCCAAGGTGTTTGGCTCAAAGCTCACCTCTGATGTTAAGAGTTTGGCACATTTTTGCCTGGTCTTAAAAGTTGGACCGCATTGTACTTCAGGATACAAGTTCTTTTCCTACTGACAGCAGCAACTCATTTTGAATCATCTCCAGATGTCATTTGTTATAAGTTATCTTGTATTTATGCCTTCCTTTTAAAAATGGACAAAACGTAGAAATAGAGTCCTCCCTGTTGGCTGAGTGACACTGCTGACTAAATCAGGAGGAACTGGGGAGGGGAGGAGCCAGGCTAGCACTTCTGGAGGAGGAATACCATGCTCCATGCTTTGCAACCTGCTGGCGTTCATAGCCATTCCTGTCAACTGTCCCTTCCGCTGAACACTTCAAAGCAAGTTACGAACATTAATTAAGCCTGCAAGTATAGCCATGATGTGGCTAATTACACCAGCTGCTCCCGCCTGTCAGATGGGCACGCTTGGGAGGAGGAGTGTAAGTGCAGTGAATTCCCCAGCCTAGACTGACTCAGCGGCAAAACCACCCAGGGAACTTTTCATTGCTGCCATCTCCATACTTCTGCCCCTGGTTAGCCCAAACATCAGCGTAACATTTAAACTGGAGTTGTTGACAAATGAATCAACATTTACCAAAAATAATACATTGAAAGTTTAAACAGGTGAAGAGGAAAGGAAAAACCCTCCTGGGATTCACCAGGGTTAAGCTCCTCTGAGTTCCTTTATGCCCATCCTGCCGCCCATGGACTTGGGTCCCTCTCTCTCGCCTCTACTTCCCAATGGACTGAGACCCCACGCTCTGCTGATGGCCTGTGGTGGGGAAAACAGCCCAAGTCACTGACAACAGGAGCAGCCTAATAAGCCCGCAGAGAGCCATCCCTGCATCCCATTCCACTCGCTGTGTTGTTCTGCTAAACATAGCTTGCAAGGATCCCAGCCTGCAAGGATCATGACTATTTTTAGCTGGGTCCAGGGCTCAGTCCAATAAATTGAGATGGAACAGAGATTTAGCTCTCGCTTTTTAAAAAAATAATAATAATTTCTATGAGTTTTTGTCCCCTCTCACTATAATTTATCAAGGCTTTGTTTTAGACTTTTTGGTAAATATATAAAAGAAAAAGATGATATTAGAAAACACGAGTTGGGCATGGTGGTGCACGCCTGTAATCCCAGCCCTCAGGAGGCTGAGGCAGGAGGATTGCTGTGAGTTCGAGGCCATCCTGGATGACAAAGTGAGTGCAAGGCCAGCCTGAACTGCATAGTAAAACCCTGTCTCAAAAAGAAAAAAAAAAAAAAGAAGAAGAAGAAAAGAAAGAAAAGAAAATTAAAATGTCCTGCAATACTGTTTAGTGAAGTACTATATCTGACCAATTTCACTAATCTTACATATACCTTTTGTTACACTTTGTTGCAACTATATGCTAGTTTAACTACTACTTAGTTCACCATAAATCATATGCCACCACTCTAGAAAGCCTTTACTGGTCCCTTCCAACTCAATATGTTTATGTGCCAAAAGTAAACATTATTCTTCTGATTTTTAACAATTTGGATTTGTTTTATCTGTTTTCATATAAATGGAATAATACAGTCTCTAGTGTTTATACCTCCTTCTTCTAAATGTATGTCTATGCTATTCATTCATGTTGTCACATGTAGTAGTAGATTGGTGCTTGTTCATTTTAGTTGTGTTAAATTCTGTTACATAAGTTTATTTATCAATTCCCTGGTAAGGGAGATTTTTATTTCCAAACTTTGGTTAATAAAAATAAAATTGCGGCTGGGCATGGTGGCACACTCCTATAATCATAGCACTTGGGAGGCTAAGATAGGAGGATCACCTCGAGTTCAAGACCAACCTGGGCTACAAAGTGAGTCCAGGCCAGCCTGAACTACACAGCAAGACCCTGTCTTTAAAAAACAAACAAACAAACAAATAAATAGCTCACCAGTCTTTTTAATTTTAGTCATCATGAAGAATATGAACTGGTATTTCCTGGTTGTCATTTGCATTTCTCTGGTGACTAATTTTTTTTTTTTTTTTTTTTTGGCACCAGGGATTGAACTCACAACCTTGCACCTGCCAGGGCAGGCGCTTAAGCCACTGAGCCAAACTCTTGGCCCTGGTTTTTTGAGGCAGGGTCGCACCATGTAGCTTAGGCCGGTCTTGCGCTGGCGTTGTAGCCCAAGCCGGCCTTGAACTCACAGCGCTCCACCTACCTCAGCCTCCCGAGTGCTGGGATTAAAGGCGTGCGCCACCATGCCCAGCAACTAATTATTCCTAAGCACCTTTTCAGACACTTACGGGACACCGTTTTCTGTGGAATGCTTGTTCAAGTATTTTGTCCATGTTTTAATTGGATTGTTTGTCTTTTTCTTGTCGGGTTATAGAATTTGAGTTCTCTGTTGGATATATTTTTCTGCATTGCAAACACCTCCTCTTATCTATGACTTAGCCCTTCATAAAGGTTCTTCACTCCAATGTAATCCAAATTATCAACATTTTATGGTTGATAGTTTTGTACCCTGTTTAGGACACTGACTGCCTTGCTGTCTTGAAGATACCCCCATACATTCTTCAAAACCTGTACTGTTTTAACATTTATGTTTGTGATCTGCCTGAAGTTAATTTTTCATTTATCATGTGAAGTAAAAGCCAAAGCTTTTCATAAGAATATTCAATTTCTTCAGAAATATGTACTTAAAAGACTGTCCACCCACTTCTCCACCACCACCAGGTATAGATGACACTGTGTCTGGATTGTACATTCTCTTCTATTAATTTGTCTATTCTTGTGACAATAGCACACTTAATTTACATTGTTTTTAACCTGACAGTATAATCCACTAACTTCGTCCTTTCTTGTCATTGTTGTCTCGTATATTTTAGAGCCTTTGAATTCCCATGTTTCAAAGTCAGTTTGTCAATTGGGACCACCTTGCAACCAAGAAAAAGCCTGTCGAGATTTCATTGGGAGGACATTGATTCTCCAGATCAGCGCTGGGAAGGTGGGCAGCTCAATGCTCTGTTTTTTCACTTCATGAACACGAACATGATACACAGCTCCATTTGTTTAGGTCTTCTTTAAGGATACACTACTTTTTTACATTATAGTATTTATGTATATCTAATTGCATCATTCAATATTCTCTTACAACATTATTTGCAATGATTTCAAATGTCCTACCATATAGAAACACGATAGTTAATATAACCAACCCCTAAGCAGTAGAGATTTATTTCTAATTTTTATGAGCAACTCTGTGATATGCATCACTGTAGGGCATGTCAGAACAAATGAACTGTGGTGTAGAGGGATTATTTATTCTCACAGTGCTGGGGATCCAACTCAAGGCCTCACATGTATTCAGCAAGTACTGCAACGCTGAGTTACATTCCCAGTCCAAGACAAATGCTGTTTTTCACTAGTCTCAGACACTCATCAATACGCACACACACAATACAATAGTTGGTAGATAGATTATATCAAGCAATTGTTTCTTCTTGTGCTCTGAATTATTTTATTTTATTTTATTTTATTTTATTTTATTTTATTTTATTTTTGACAGGGTTTTGCTATGTGGTTCAGGCTGGCCTTGAGCTCATTATGGAGTCCAAGCAGGCCTAAAACTTGTGATGATTCTCCTGCCTCAGCCTCCCACGTGCTGGGATTACAGGCATGCACCACCATGCCTAGCATGAGTAGTTTATGCTTTACATCACACATATCTCATGGCTCAAGCAAATTGCATTCAATATAGGAAAAACCATATTTCCAAAAAAAAAAAAAACTAGAAAACATTCTACTCATCTCAGCTGCCGGACAAAAATGTTTAGGCACTTAAAAATTTAGTTTTTAGTTTTTTAGGCACTTAAAAAATGACAGTTACCTTTGTGGCATTAAATAATTAAGTTCCTCACACCTTTGGTTCCCCAATTGTCTTAGTTACTTTTCTCTCATTGCTGAGACAAAATACCCAACACCCACAAATTAAAAGAGGGAAGGTTTATTTAGCTCACAGTTTTTCAAGGTTTCAGTCCATAATCCACTGGCTCTAAGGTAGGGTGGTGTGGTAGAAGGGCAACAGTTCATGGCAGTGGAAGATAGCAAATGCAACAAGAGAGGAGAGGAGGGCAAACCTCTTTCCCTCCCTTATGTTGTATGCAGCCTGCCCGCCTCAGGGTGGATATAGCCCTCACACCCTTAATTCCAGCATTGGACCACGAATCAATCACAAACTCTAGAAGCCTGCCCTCATGACGGCATGAGGATTTTGCTGGGGGTACATCTAGACACAAACCATAACACCCATCTATAAAAAGAAGAAGGGTCAGGACTCCAACCACTAACATTTCACTACTTTGCTTTAGGAATCTACTGATGGAGATGAAACAGATGCATTCAAACAAGCAAAACACATAAATATATATGAAGAAATATATATAAATTTTTTTAAGAAAACACATAGGAATAAAATCCTATGTTGAGACATTGAACGTTAACAATTTGGGGAAGAAAAGAAGAGATAGATCCTTGAATCCCAGGAAGGACCTGAAGAAAACATTGGAGCCTACAGAAAAATTGAAGAGACAGACCAAAATGCAGAAAAAGGAAGGGGCAACCTGCACTTTCTCCCTGGCTCCTGGCTCACAGTGTGAGAACCAAAGATTAAATCTCTAGAGACACAGTAAAAGTGGGCTCCTCCAGAGGCCTCCAGGGAGAAACACAGCAGTGAAACTGAGCAGCGGGTTCTGTGTGCTGCAATAGCTGGTGACATAGTTGCTGTGATCAATTGACCTTTCTTGTATGACAATACCTAGACTGTCTGGGAGACATAAACAATACTATAACCCAGTACCAAAAATTGGGTGCTAGGCCAAATTTTCATCCCTAATGAGCAGAAGAGTCAGTTTCCTGGAACAGACTCAAAGGCCAAAAGACAGCTATGCATATAAGACAGCTCTGAAAAGTAGTAATTTCCTAAAGAGGTATCAATACTAGTAATAGTTACCTAGCATAAGAGATTTACAAACCTTAATGCATAAAACAAATTTTTAAAAAATAGAAATGGAGAAAACATGAAAGCAAGATGCAACTCCAGATCTCCAATTTGCCCAAGGCAAACCCAGGAGGCAATCAGGTGGAAGAAACCAAAAGCTACCCCCACTGAACTTTCTGAAATGATAGCAGCAGAAGTCACAAAGCAGATAAATAAGTCTCTAGAAAAAAACAAATCAGAAATAATTACACAGTTAGTAGAGACTGTGGTGGATTAACTAATCGGCAACTTGTAACCCACAGCTGAACTGAATCAGTGTGGTTCTGAGTATAGAGGGCCCACCTGAAGATTGTTGCCAACAGCATAAAAGAAAAACTGGAGAGGAAAATGGTGTGCTATTGATTCTCCTGGAGAAGCTTGTCACACTGGTTTTTCTGATACAAGCTCAGCTATTCTCATCCTTGGAGGACCTTGGGTCCTTGCTGTCACTAACGATGGCTGTGGTTTTCTTCAGAGGAGCTCTTGTCCTTACCTTAAGCATTGCTTCCTAGCTCCAGTGCAGATCCCTCGGCCTGCTGGCACAGATCTTTCATCCCACAGGTGCAGAATTTTTAGCTTCTACCACCTTTGGGCCTTTTCAGTGCAGATCCTTGACACAGACTTGTATGAGACACTGGCGTGGGCTCTAAGCCTCTAGCAGGACTCATGGAGGACTTTGCCACAGGCTGTAGGTCTTCAGCTGAACTCACACAGGACACCACTGTGAGATCCAGGCACTCAGCTGGATTCTTTGGGTCTCTAGTGCTTGGACAGATCTCTTGCACTCTTCTGCATTTGACTTTTCATGTGGGTATTACAAAAAAATCCTATAAATTATGTGTCCTGTGTTAAACTTATGCCCTTGTAAACCCTGACTACAACAGAGATGATGACCATAATGAAGAACATAGTTAATGAGAGTAGACACAGATAAAAAAAATTGAGAAGCTTAGGAGAAAAAAAAAAGGAAACCATGAATACCCAACATAGGAAAGAACTTAATTCCATAAAAGAGATTCAAACAGATATCTAGGAGTTTTAAAATTCAGTTGAATATACACATGACAGAATCAATGTGAAGCTAGAATACCAGAGATAGAAGACTCAGCGGTAGTTGGTGATCATCAAATGAAAGGTTTCTTTAAAATAGCAACAGACAAACAAAAACAAATCCAGCAGTTTCTAGATGATGCAAAGAAGAGTAACATAAGATTAATTGAGACTGGCCATTTATGAACTATGGCGGGGAGAGAACAAGGCCTCACCAAGAAGCAAGCCCCACCATGAACCAGCGCCATGCACAGGCCGTTGCCAGCAGGAGAACAGCAAACCCCAGCCCCTTCCAGCAGGGAACCAATCCCCACCCTCACCCCACTGCCACCCCCTTAAGTGACCAACAGATCTGGAGAAACACAGGCTATAATGATAGCTATTGAGGTGAAATGCAAATTGATGCTTGTGGTGTTTTGGTGTTTCACCGACCTTGCAGGTCTAGGGCCAGTGGTCTGATCATCTGTTCAGGGGAACATGGTATACAGTGTGGCATTTAGGGGGATCTCCTTCTGAGGGTAGTGGCCGTTGTTGATTCCCTATTGTCTTGTTTTGAAATCCTATATCATTTTCATTGTTTTGTTGGGTTGGGTTTTATTCTCTTTTGTTTTGACTTTGTTATATCCAATGGCATGAGCAGCTATTTCAAAGCTAGCAAGAAATATTATGGTAGCCATTTTGGATTTACTGTTGTCTTATTTTGAAGTCCTTTATTGCATTCATTGCTTTGTTTTTATTGGTTCTACTCTGTTCTGTTCTGTTTGATTTTCACTATGTCTGAGGGTATCTGCAGCTATTTTGAAGACAACAAAAGGCATTATGGTAACTATTGTTGATTTCATAATGTTTCGAAGTCCTATATCGCTTACACTGGTTTGTCTTGATTGGTTTTATTCTGTTTTATTTTCCTTGGTTTTATCCTCTTTAAAATAAAAAAAATTTTAAAAACATTAATTCAGATTGATGAAGAATTAGAAGACAGCACAAAGGATATTAAAAACCTGTTCACAGAAGTAATAGCAGAAAATATTCCAAGTATGGAAAAAGAATTTGACATACAAATAAGCAAGGCATATAGAACTCCAAGTATCATAATTAGAGAAAAACTACATCAAGGCATATAATAGCCAAGAGTCCAGAAATATAACACAAGAACAAAATATTAAAAGCTGTTGGATGAAAAAAATCACCTGTAAAGGAAAATCCATCAGAATCACAGCAGACTTCACAACACAACTCTTTATATCAAGAAGAGCTTGGAATGAAGTATTTCAGACCCTGAAAGAAAACAACCTCCAACCTAGACTGTTGTGGCCTGCAAACTTATCTCTAAAACTGATCAAGAAATAAGATACTTCCATGATAAAGAACACCTGAAGAAATTCATGACCACCAAACCAGCACTCCAAAATGTTCTGAAGCATATTCTAGAAAAAGATAACACAGACAACAATCCCAAGAATCCTAGTAGAATGAATCCACCAGGCAAAACAAGCACTTAAGTAGAAGGGAAAGAAAGGGAATCAGCAACAGGAAAATAATACAATGACAAGGACAAATCAATGCCTATCAGTTATAATTATCACTATCTCAATTCACTAATCAGAAAAATTGGCAGAATGGATCAAGAAACAAGATCCAACAAAACGCTACATACAAGAAACATATTCAGCTCAAAAAGAAATTCACAGACTGAAAGTTAAAGGATAGAAAACAATACTCTATGTGATAGGAACCCAGAAAAGAGTAGGGGTAGCTATTGATTTGCAGACCAAATGGATTTTAGCTAAGTCTGATCAGAAGATACAAATAAGGTCACTACCTACTTTCTAAGGGAATAATCCAACAGGAAGAGATGACAATCATAAATATATGTGAACTAAAACTGGCACATCTAACTATACGTAACAAAGACTAATGGATATGAAAAATCAGAAAAGCACTAATACAATTGTAATGGGAGACTTCAATACCCCTCTGTCACAAATAAACAAATCAACTAGACAAAAAATCAACAAAGCTGAACAAGAACTTTGAACAAATGGACTTGCATGTGTCTATAGAGCGTTCCACCCCACAACATCAGAATGCATATTCCTCTCAGCTCCACATGATATTCTCCAAAATAGACCACATACTAGCTCACAGAACATGCTTAAGTAAATGCAAGGGAATTGAAATCACCTTATGCATATTATCAGAGCATAGAGTAATAAAATGAAAATAAATGTAAAAAGAAACCACAAAAACTACATAAACATATGGAAATTAAATAATACCCTCTCTGAACAACCAATGAGTCAAAGATGAATTTAAACAGTAAATTAAATAATTTCTATAATTAAATAATGCAAATATGACATACCAGAACTTATGGGACACGATGAAAGCACTCCTGTGAGGGAAATTTATAGCAGTAAATTCTCATACCAGAAAAATACAGAGAGCCAGGCATGGTGGTACCTGTCTACAATCTCTGTACCTGGGAGGCTGAGGCAGGAGGATCACCAAGAGTTGGAGGCAAGCATGAGCTAAATAGTGAGTTCAAGGCCAGTCTCAATTACATATCAAGACCCCGTCTCAAAAAAAAAAAAAAAAAAAAAGCAGAGAGAACTCCAATATTGAACTCAAGGTTCTAGAAAAAGAAAAGCAAGTTAAACCTGAAGGAAATTATAACAATCTAAGCAAAATTGATGAAATTGAGACTAAGAAAGCAATACAAAGAAACTGTGAGCCAGTGGCAGCCAGGAGGAGAAACAAGAAGCCAGTTCGCCCTCCTCATGAGCCAGCAGCTGCCATGTGGGGCCAGGAAGGGAAATGAGAAGCCAATTCACCCTTCCTGTGAGTCAGCCAGTGTGCAGGCTGGGAGACAGGAATGCCCCCGCCCCACCCGTCCATAAGCAACCAGATGATTCAGAAGAACACAGGATGAATCGATAGCAACTGAGGTACAAAACCAACTTGAGGCTTGTATTGTTTGATTGACTTTGCAGGCCTAAAGTCAGGGTAGTCTGAGCATCTATTTAGAGGATAATGATATGCAATATAGCAACTATGGGGGGATTTCCTTCTGTCTTATTTTTGAGATCCAATATTGTTCTCACCACTTTGTTTTGTTCTATTTTATTGTTTTGTTTTATTCAATGTTCTGTTTTGATTGGTTTTATTCTATTCTGTTTTGTTTGATTTTATTATGTCTGATGGTATGGGCAGCTACTTTGAAGATAACAAGAGGCACTATGGTAGCTATTGTTGATTTCCTATTATCCTGTTTTGAAGTCCTGTATCACTTTCACTGTTTAGTTTTGATTAGATTCATTCTGTTTTATTTTGTTTGCATTTATTCTATTTAAAATAAATTTTAAAAAATATAATCAATGAACTGGGCTGGGAATTTAGCTCAGTGGTTCAAGCTCTTGCCTGGTAAGCATGAGGTTGTGAACTTGATCCCTGGTGTCAAAAAAATGAAAAAAAATCGAAGAATGGAAAAGTTGGTCCTTTGAAAAATTAAGGAAAATAGACAAATACTTAGTTAACCTTGTCAGATGAAGGAAATAAAAGACCCAGATGCATGCAATTAGGAATAAAAAGGATGAAATCAAAACAGATGTTGCAGAATTCCAGAAGATCATCAGTATCTACTTTGAATACATGTACTCTAATAAGATGGAAAAGTCAGAAGAAATAGCCAGATTCCTAGATACATATGAATTACCAAACCTGAACAAAAAACTATAAAAATTATAAATAAATAATCCAAAATCAGTCAATGGAATCAAAGAAGAAGAAGGAGGAGGAGGAGGAGGAGGAAGAGGAGGAGGAGGAGGAAGAACTACCAACAAAGAGAGGCCCATGACCTAATTCCTTGCTGAATTCTACAAGAACGTTAGAGAAGATATAATGCCAGTACTCCTCAAACTCTTTGATGAAATTGCAATGGAAGCAATACTCCCAAACTCATTCCTGAAAGCAAGCATCACCCTGATACCAAAACCAGGGAAGGACCCAAACAAAACCAACAGCTACAGGCCAATCTCCCTAATGAGCACATATGTAAAATCCTCAATAAGATACAGGCGAACAGAATGCAGCAAATCATCAAGAAGATTACACTGCAACCAAGTGAGATTCATCCCAGAGATACAGTAAGGTTCCAACATATCCGAATCAATAATAATTTAATTATCAATACATCATATTACAGAGCCAAAGTCAAAAACTGTAGGATTACCAAAGATCTGAATATTAAAACAGAAACACAAGATAGAATAGGTAAAATTCTTAAAGACATAGGTGTAGGCAAAGACTTTATGAATAAAACCCTGATCTCACAGGAAATATTACAAAGAATCAACAACTGGGATCACGTCACATTAAAAGCTTTTGCCCAGCAAATGAAACAACCAACAGAGTGAAGAAACAACCCACAGAATTGGAAAGAATGTTGCCAGCTATTCCTCAGACAAAGCACTAATATCTAGAATACATAAAGAACTA
This sequence comes from Dasyprocta punctata, assembly GCA_004363535.1. NCBI lineage: Eukaryota > Metazoa > Chordata > Mammalia > Rodentia > Dasyproctidae > Dasyprocta > Dasyprocta punctata. The sequence continues at coordinate 57,932 of RJWM01009513.1, forward strand.
AAAAAAAATCAGACCCCCCAAATTTAAAGACCCAATCCAAAAACGGGCCCCTGATATGAATAGACACTTCTCATATGAAGAAGTACAAAAAGCAAATGAGTATCATATATGCTCAATATCACTGGTTATTTGAGAAATGCAAATTATAACAACCCTGAAACTCCATTTCACTCCAGAAAGAACGGCATTCATCATGATATCAACCTATAACAAATGCTGGAAAAACTGTAGTGAAAAGGAACCCTTCTCCATTGTTAGTGGGAGTGTAAATTAGTACAATTTGGCTAGGCGTGGTGGTGCATATCCGTAATCCCAGCACCTGGGAAAGTTGAGGCAGGATGATCGCTGAAAGTCTGAGGCAGACTGGGCTACAAAGTGAGTCCAAGGCTAGTCTGAACTGCATAGCAAGACCTTGTCTCAATCAATCAATCAATCAATCAATCGGTACGACCACTATGGAAATCAGTATGGAGATTCCTCTAAAAACTAAAATTGGAAGTTCCATGTATCCCAACTATTCCCCTTCTATGTATCTGTTGTGGCTTGTGTCTAGATATCCCCCCAAAGTCTCATGTGGTCATAGGTGGGGCTTTTCAGAGATAGCTCAGTCTTGACCGTGAGTCCTATTATTAAGGGTATGTGACTACTAAATTAGTCTACTGGTTGGTTTGGCATAGTTCTGGATGTGGATAATGGTAGGCCCACCCTGGGAGAGGGTGGCACCACCCAAAGGGAGGAGCAGTCTGCTGTTGCTGCTTCTTCACTACTTCTTTGCTTGCTGCCTTGCTGTCTTCTGATTTCTGCCTGCCTTGAAATGTTTTTGCTCTGTGATGCAACTCTGCCATGCCACTCTGCCTCGGACCCATCTAACTATGAACTAAAACTTCTACAAATTGTGAGCTACAATAAACCTCTCCTCCTTTAACTTTGGGTGTTGGATATTTTGTCTCAGCAATGAAAAATTTTACTAAGACATCATCTTCCCAAAAGAGTTAAAAGCTGCATACTCATGTTCATAGTAGCACAATTTGTAATAACTAAATCTTGGAAACAGCCCATTTGCCCATCAATAGATGAATGGATAAAGAAAAATGGTATTTACATACAGTGGAGTACTGCTCTGCCATAAAGAAGGATAAACTTGAGTCATTTGTAGGAAAATGGATGCATCTGAGACCATAATCGCAAGTGAAATAAATCAGACACACAAATTTAGAAATTGCATTTCCTATCTTATATGAGAAACCCTATGGGTAAATAAGAAGCAAAATAGAGGATGGACATTGAGAAGCAGGAAGAATGTGCTCAAATGGGAGGGGAAATGGGGAAAGGGGAAGGGAAAGAGGGAAAAAGGATTTTTCAAAAAGAATGGGTGAAAAAAGGGAAACAAAGCTTCTGCAAATGAGGAGGAGAAGAAGAGTCAAAGGGAGGGAAGGAGAATGGGAAAAAAAGAAGAATTAAGGTATATTATGTACAGGCATAAATTCCCTATGATGAATTTATATATGTCAAATGTGTACTAATAAAAAAAGAAAAAATGTATGTTAAGTATGTTATAAGTGCTTCCTACCCAAAATAAATCGATGAAAATCAATGCAAATATATAGATTCAAATGTGTGAGGTCAATGTCCAATTATATTCCTTGAGTAACCAAGGACAACAAACAGGAAGTTTGTATATTTAGTTATAAATATTGCAAATCATCATCTGAAAAAATAGAAAGCTCTTTTTAAAATGAAAATTGAAATGCCATTTATGTATTACTACATGTTCATTAAATTAGGAAAAATGCTTAGAAATGATAAAAGGTTAGCAATGTTCAAGCCATTAAGAAACATATTTAATGGCTACATAGTAGTAAGCTACACAAAAAAATATCATTTTTAAATTAGTTTCCTAGAGTTAACGGTTTAAATTGTCATTGGGTAAATTTGGCTGAAGAATAATCTATGAAGATGTTTAAGAATTATAAAATTAATTATATTGTTACCTGATAATTCCATTTCAGGAAATATATTTCAAAAAATAATGTAAATGAAAATTAAAACTTTACAAAAATACTAATAACCATAAGGTGTTCTTTTCTTCCCTTTTGGGGATTGAAAACAGGGTCTTCACACCTAGCTATATCCCCGAACTTTCTTATTTTTTCCTTTAAGATAGAACTTGACAAGTTATCCAGGCTGGTCTCAAACTAGTGATCCTCCTTCCTCAGCCTCTCCGAGTGCTGAGATTATACACCATGCCTGCCAACAGTACATCAAATGCCACAATCAAGCATTGCAAGAAAGAATATCAACATTTTTAAAAAATGGTTTTCCTATACATCAATAATGAACTAGCTGATAAAAAATTAGGAAAACAATTCCATTCACAATAGCCTCCAAAATCAATCAATCAATCAATCAATCAATCACTAAGGAATCAACCTAAACTAGGAGGTGAACAACCCCTATAAAGAAAATTACAGAACTCTGAAAAAAGAAATTGAAGGATGCTAGAATATGAAAAGACCTCCCATGTTTATTATGCATCAGCAGCATTAATATTATTAAAATGGCCATATTGCCAAAAGCAATCTACAGTTTCAATGCAATTCCCATCAAATTGATATTCTTCACCTAAAACTTTAAAACAGCTGGGCATGGTGGTGCACTTCTGTAACCCTAGCACTCAGGGGACTGAGGCAGGAGGATCACCACAAGTTTGAAGTCAGCCTGTGCTACAGTGTGGGTTCAAGACAAGCCTGAACTACATAATTAGACTCCGGCTCAAAAACCAATCAATCAGTCTTTGAACTACTACAAGAAAACATAGAGGAAGCATTTAAAGTCATAGTGTTAGGCAAAGACTTTCTGAACAGGACTCCCACACCAGAGGAAATAATAGCAAGAATCAACAAATGGGGCTACATCAAACTTAAACGTTTCTATACAGCAAGGGAAACAACCAATAGAATGAAAAGATGGCCACAGAATGGGAGAAAATCTGTGCCAGCTACTCTTCTGACAGACTACAATCTAGCATACGAAAACCCAAAAAACTTAAAACCAAAAATATCAAATACCCTATCAATATATGAACAAATGAATTGCACATGTACTTCTCAAAAGAAGAAGTACGAATTGGCAATAAGTACATTAAAAAGTATTCAACATCTTTAGCCATTAGAGAAATACAAATTGAAAACTACATTGAGATTCCATCTCACCCCAGTCAGAATGGCTATCATCAAGAATGCAAAAGGAACAAAATACCAGCAAAGATGAGGGGGGTAAAAAAAAAAACCCTTTTACACTGCCGGTGAGAATGTAAATAGTACACCCACTATGAAAATCAGTATGGAGGTTTCTCAAAAAACTAAAAATAAAGTTACAGTTTGATTCAGCTATACCACTCCTTGCTATATACACAAAGGAACTAAAGTCAGCATACTGTAGGACTACTTGCACACCCACGTGTTTTGTGACACAATTCACAATAGACAGCCTAAGTGCCCATCAACAGATGAACAAAGAAAACACATACATATTCACAATGGAGTATTATGCAGTCATAAAAATAAAGTATGTCATTTGCAGAAAAATGGATAAAATTGGAGATCATCACATTAAATAAATTGAGACTCAGAAAGATAAGTATTGCATTTCCCTAATATATGGAATATAAAAAGATGACATAAAAGTAAAAATGAGATTATTATTAGACAAGAGGAAAGGAATAAGGGGGAAAAAGGTAACAGAGCAATGGAAGATAATGGGAAACCAAAAAATGAAGAGTTTTTAGTTATATCATTAAGAGATCAAGTCGTTGACATCAATGTGTTGAAGTGAAAAGATGTCCCCTACACTCTGCTAGGTTAAACAGCAGGTTATTGAAGAGTATAAATGGCACCATCATTTTTTTATTTTCAAAAATGCATTAATGTATAGAGATAACAAGAAATCATTTATAATAGTGTTCACTTAACTGTTTTAATCTGTCTCTAGGAGTGAGATGCTGAACATATTTTTCTTTTTAAGAGTATTTTTTAATTTGTGCTATTATAAAATATTTCTAAGGGAGGAAATTAAGAATTGCTATAAGTATGTGAGGTGATGGATATGATAACTAGCTGGATTGTAGTAATCATTTCATGACGTGTATCTCAACATATGTTGTTGTTTGCATATTTTAAATACATGTGATTTTATTTGTCAATCATGCTCTATTTAAAAAGTTCAAGAGCACTAAACTAAAATCAAAATGGACCAGAGATCTAAATATTAAAATAGAAACACTGAATCTGCTGAAAGATAGAATAAGTAGAACTCTTGAAGACACTGGTGTTAGCAAAGGTTTTATGATCAAAACCCTGATTGAACAGGAACTATCACAAAGAACCAAAAACGGGGATCTCATCTTATTAAAAAGCTTTTGCACAGAAAGAGAAACCACCAACAGAGTGAAAAGACAACACACAGAGTGGGAAAAAGTTTTCACTAGCCATTTCTCAGACAAAAGACTACTATCTAGAATATATAAAGAACTCAGAAAAATCAGATCCATCCCCCACAAATTTAAAGGCCCAATCCAAAAATGGGCATCTGTGTTATATAGACACTTCTCAGATGAAGAAGTAATAATGGCAAATAAATACATGAAAAACTGTTCAACATCACTGTTCATTCAAGAAATACCAGTTATAACAACACTGAGATTTCATCTCACTCCAGAAAGAATGGCTATTATAAAGAAATCAACCAATAACAAATGGTGGTGAGGCTTTGGGGGAAAAGGAACACTTCTCCACTGTTGGTGGAGTGTAGACTGGTACAACTAGTGTGGAAATCACTGTGGAAATTCCTCAAAAAACTAAAACTAGAGGTTCCATTCATTTGACCCAGTTATTCCCCTTGTTGGTATCTTCCTGAAAAAGCTAAAAGCCTCATACCACAATGACATATTCACACCCATGTTTATAGTGGCATAGTTTGTAATAACTAGATCTTGTAAACTGCCCAAATGCCCATCAACTGATGAATGGATAAAGAAAATTGATTTTTTTATAATGGAGTACTACTCTGCCAAAAAGGAGGATAATATCGAGACATTACTAGCTAAATAGATGTACTTTGAGGCCATTCTCTTAAGTGAAATAAATCAGACACACATGTGTAAATGTCACATGGTTTCTCTGATGTGAGAAACCAAAATTCTTAACAAGGGCCAAAATGTATAGCAGATATTGGGAATTGGAAAGAAAATGTTCAAATGAGAAAGGCAATAAGGGACAGGGAAGGAAAGAAGGGAGGAGGAAAAAAAAGAACAGAAGGAAAAAATGGAAACAACGTTTTTATAAATAAAGAAGGGAAGAGGGATGGAAGGGAGGGTAGGATAATGGGAAAAAAAGAAGCAAGATATGTCATGTTCAGGTACAAATTTCCTATGATGAATGTTATCCCTGTGTATATCTAAAATGTACCAATAAAATAAAATGAAAAAGATTTGACAAAAAACAGCCTTGTGCTTATTTTGCTTTTTGGCTGTTGTATTTAAGTGGTGCTGGAGATTAAATCCAGGGCCTCACACATACTAGGTAAGTGCTTTACACTAAGCTACACAACCCAGCTAAGTAGCTAAGTATCCCTGAGACCCTAACCAGATAGAGTAATCTTGCTGTACAGAGGTATCCTTGTCAACAGAATAAGCATAATACTACTGCAGATTTTTTGTTTGGTTGGTTGCTTTTGTTTTTGTTTTTGTTTTTTGAAACAGGCTGCGCTCAAATTCCCAGCGATTCTGTTGCCTCAGCCTCCCAAGTGCTGGAATTACAGGCATGCGACACCACGACCGGCTTCTGCTAAGGATTTCTTAATGAGAAGTGGAAAACTGATGACCAAAGCTTCGGGATTTTCACATGAAGTGATGAAGTGATGGTGAACTCAGGTGCTGAGAGGGCTGGAACAATGTCGTCCTGACAGAGCAGAGCAGGTGCCTGGGGCCAGATCTTCTAACTACACAGTGTGTCACCACTGTGGCTTTCTCAGTGAGAGGCCAGACAGGGGATACTGTCATTATCATCGTTCTTAAATTATTTCATTTATTTTTAAAAGATAATTCATGCACATGCACAGAATTTCAAAGGGTACAAAAGGCATGAATGAGAGGTAGCCTCCCTTTTGGGTTCCTAAATCTTTCATTTCTCTCCTAGAAGTAACACTGCCTACCACTGTCTTCTAGTCTGTTTTGCCAGAAATATTCAGTACTGATATTCTCTTCCTTCCTTCTTGAATATCTAATCTCTCACTTGAAACTGTGGCACTGCTGAATTCTTCGGTAAACTGATTGTCCAGATTATTCCAAACATTCAGATATTTGAAATGGTTTTTAAAAACCTTTGACTCACAAGAACCTGCAACAAGAGGCAACCAAGGCTTGCCCTGCAGAGGGGCAGCACAGTAGCTGACCTAAGCCTGGGGTCCATGGCAACTTTCTAAGGACTTTTAGGTACTGACGTAGGACACAGTGACCAAATGTTCACTGAGGGTCACCAGAGCCATGATGCTGTGAAATAACTGAACTGTGAAGTCCTCTGACTCTAGAGCCAAGATTTAGATTTAAAACCTGATTCAGTCATGCATGGCTGCACAACCCTGACAGTCACTTAATTCCTCTGTTGACTCTATTTTTCCTTTATTACTATAATAATAATCACAGCGTTGCTCTAAGGAGTAAATGAGAAAATAAACCTAGAGTGCTGAGTCCGTAGAAGTATAAAATGAATGATCTCTACGTCATTTAAAAAAACAGCTAAGTAAACCAGAATAAAATCTTTAAAAGAAGATTTACTCATCTTTCAAGGAACTGCAACTCAGGGAGCTAGATGTAATATTTATAGGCAATGTTTCTTGAGGGCTTACCTTGTACGAGTTGCTATTTAAGAGCTCTGCAGGTGTTCATTCTTAATATACAACCCTGTGAACAGGGTATTGTCATTACTATCCTTGAAACACGGTGATGAAATAACTGGCTCAAAGGCAGCATTCTAATACAGCAAAGTGTCAGTTTATTTAAATAACTCCTAATCATTAGGCTCAGTTGTGGAGCAGTGGGGCTGGGATGGGGATGGAGGTAGGTTGGGTTCATGGCTTGAGCTCTGAATCCCTGCACCAAATGCCTTGGGAATTTCATATAGAAATGATGGACTGAGAATTTGCAATTGACACAAAGTACCATGAGATCACTGAGAATAAAACGGCGTACTTGGCAAGAATAGTGGGCAGAGGACGGGGCCAGCCTTGGGAGGACGCCAAGAGGAGAGGATGTGAAAAGGAGGCAGAAACACCACGCATTGTGTAAAGCCCTGTATACCCAGCTCGGGCTTTTAGATTTTATCTAGAAGGTGATGTGAGTACTTGAAGGATGCGACCAGGTAAATGGCACAATCACGCTATTCTGGTGAAGTGTAAGTGGGAGGGTAGGGAAAGGAAGACAGGTTTGAACAGTGGCAGTCCCAGTGAAGATGAAGAGGGACCAAAGGATAAGAATGGGCTTTGCTGAATTACAAAAAATGTGTGTACGTGATAAGCAGGCTTAAGAGGGACAGACACAAAAAGCACAAAATGACATAGGCACACACACAATCACTGATGACACAACATACGCACCGAACTCGGTGTAATTAGGGACAGAGAACGAATCGAAACTGAGGGCTCACCACGTCCTGCTCTAGTTCTTTATGATGCTACCCAGCATAGGACTCCCAGCTCTGGAAACCAGGCATCATTGTCCCTGTTTTACTGGCAAGGATACTAAGATCCTCAGAGCTTGAGTGAGCTGCTTGGCAGGTGTGATTTGTCAGGGGTAGAGCTGGGGTGTGATCCCAGGCCCCATGAACCCAGGTTTCTGTTTCTGCCACTCTGTCGTGGATCTGCCCTCCTTTTAGGGGGAAAGAGTAGATTGTATTGTCTTCTGCCATGAGGTTCGGACTGTAACAAATGGAGGAGGTTTCAAACTTGGAAAATGAATAAGGAAAAGGTTAGCCAGGAATAATCTTTGTCATCACTATCATTCATCCCCCAGTTGCTCTGCTCAGATTGTTTCTCCCAATGTTCATACATTGGTAACAGTCTCTAACGCAACAGTGTTCAGGGGTAGGACCTTTAAGAGCTGATTAGGTCATTAGGACTGCCTTTGGGAATAGATTAAGTGTGCTAACAAGGGTGTGGATAGTTATCATTATCAAGAGAGTGGGTTTATAAAAGGGAACTCAGTGCTTTTCTCACTCTGTCCTTTTCCCTTGCCATTCCCTTCTTCCACTCTCTTTTTCTTACCCACTGGATAGATTCCCTTGATCTTAGACTTTCCAACCTCCAGAACCATAAACCAAACAAACTTCTATTGTTTATAAATTATCCAGCCTGTGATAGTCCATTATAGCAGCACAAAACAGACTAAGATACCTGTAAATCCTAGGCCACCAACTCCTGGGATTCCCATCTCCAGAAAGGAAAACTCTGGACCCTTCCTTCTTTCAATTCCCAATGCCATCACTGTAGTGTAGCCTGGGTTATCCCAGCCCTGCCCATTCTGGTCTGACACAAGTTGTGTGTCCTTGAATAGCATCCTGTTCTGCTATCTTTCTGCTTAAACTTTTCAAGAGGGGATTCTCATGATTTCCTAATGCAGTTGCTTCCTAGGTGGGTGCCCCACTTCCGCTCTTGTTTCCCTCATCCTCTGAGCCATTAGGACATGCCTCTCTTCTCAGCCCTCTGGTGGCCCCCATCATACCTGGAGCCTGATCCTGCTACAGTTTGCTTCATCTTGATAAGGACCACATAGGACCATATGTTCATGTTTGTTTGCTTGCCCTGGGCCAAATTAAAGGAGACCATTTATTTTGGTGAAAAGGAAAAAGGTTTTATTCAAAGTTATCGCTGGGGCCCCAGAGGCCAATTTGTCTCAAATCACCATCTCCCTGTGTACAGATGTGTAGGGGTCTTTTGCAGTACGGAACAGAGGTGGGGAGGAATACACTGACACAAAAGATAACTCCAGGCTTGCTTTAGCACACTCATCCATCTTCATCTTGATCTTTCCCTTTCCTGTACAAGGGAAACTGGGCCCTGACTTCCTGGTGTTGGCCTCTGCATTTTCTGTCACTTCTATTTGTGCTAAACAGAGGAGGGAGTGTTGGTTATATATACAGCAAGAGAAAGTTTTAAGAAGTCACTTATCTCTAGGAGAAAAAAAAAATCTAACTTTCAAAGGTCAATATTGCCATGCCAGCTACAGTCTGGCCCTTTTCTAGCTCTGCTCCTGCAACCTCTCTGCTTACTTGCTGCTTTTCATCTATGCCACACTTGCTTAAACCCCAGGGTCCTTTCATGATAGTTGCTCCTGCCGGAAACAATCAGCCCTCCCCAGACTATCCTCTGATATTTATAAGGCCACACTCTCAAGTTATTTAGCCTACCACTCACCCATCACTTCCTCCAAGAGATCTTCCCTTACAGTCCTAAGGAAAACAGCGTTCTTTTTTACCCCTTAACTCTTACCCTGCTATACTGTTCTTCATGACTCTGAGCATTACACACACACACACACACACACACACA
>RJWM01009514.1:0-67601 GCA_004363535.1 Dasyprocta punctata
TGACTAACTCAAAGTAAGAAAATTCATGTTTCATTTTATGTAACAAGTAACACAATCTATTTTTAAAAACCTAATGAGTTAAGAAATAACCATGTGTTACATTGTCTTTTCCCATAAATAATGAATTACATGTAAGAACAAGTGGTAGTTAAATATACCCAGGGCCAATTGCATCGTCGCAGATATCAGACTTCATCTGTGGAAATTCAGCAAAACAGAATTAGAAATGTCAAACAGAAAAGATCTCATTAAGATAATTCTTCCAGAAATGAATCAAAACTTCTACCCCAGCTGTTCAAATCTTGTGGTAGTTGAGTTGGACAGAACTAAAAAATTAAATTTATTGTTTTTCTAAGTACGGTACTACAAACACCTACATCAAAATATGCATATTACTGGTGCGCGTACTAAAACTGCAGACATCTTTCACACTTTTCCAAGAACTGCTGTGTGGGGAGCTATGTGAGTGCAGCCCAATAACTTATGTTTTATAAAAACATCCGTCCATCAGTGGTTGTTGGATTTGAGAATCACTGGTTTAGCACTTGACTTTTTCCAATCTACTACTTTGGGCTAATGGAAAAAATGAACCAAACACTAATAATTATTTTCAGCAAATATCAGACATTAAATGCCTTGTTTACTAGGTATTTAGGAAGCATTGCAGGGGAAGCCAAAAGAAATGTATTCTGATGTATTGCAGTGCTCATGTGACATGTAAATAACTGTGCAACATGATGAAATGGAAGTAATACTTTTTGAAGTCTAATGAGAGTGCAGAAGCAAGGAATCAGAATCGAGGTCACCCTGCGTGGCTGCAGAGACAACTCTGGAAATTATTTCTAGGGAAAAGAAATCAGTAGCATTCAGTAGCAAATTGAATATAAATGGTAAAGAGTAGTGGAAAAGTAAACTACTTTGGGTTTTGCATCTTGGTAGCAAAAAAAAAAAAAAAACAGTGAAGGACTCACAAGGGAAAGAAATGAAAAAATAACTCTGAAAACAACAAACAGGAAAAGGAGTCCTTTATACCTGGTTGTTTTACCATTACATTTATAAAAATGGTAACTTGAATTTGAATTTGCTTATGAATGGATTTGACCAAATTGTGATCTAATTAATGATTATTTTTCTGTTACAGCAATTGTTCAACTGTCAAGCTCTACGAAAACTAAGTATTCCTGATAATGACCTTTCAAGCCTGCCAACCTCCATTGCTAGTTTAGTTAATCTTAAAGAACTTGACATCAGCAAAAATGGTAAGATTTTCATCTTATCTCTCAGAGTCTTGATTTTTTTTTACTCAAAATGTGTTTTAATTTTCTTTCCTTTGGAAGTGTAAAATAACTTTTTCTTTGATTTTGTTCAAACTGTAAGTTAATTTTGTCAAAAAAAAATTAAATTATGACTGAAAGACAGGGAACCCCTTACTCTTCCTCTTGCAAATTAGCCTGACTCAGCCTTATTTTCCTCTGCATTCAGATATATGATCTACCCTATCTAAAACATCTCCTGTCTTTACATATCTGTTCTCCTCATTCTCAAAATATTTCCAACATATCTCAAATATTACCTGTTTGCAAAGCCTACCTGTTCACCTTACCTGAAGTTGTGTTCTCAGTTTCTCTTAGTGGGCTCCGTTTTCTGCCAACACTAACCTTCTCATAGTATTGTGTAGTTTGTGTATTTATTAGGATTCTTGTATATTTTCTCTTGACCCAAAATATAAAGTTCATCATGTGACAGGATTTATCCCAAACATCTCAAGCAAAGCCTGATAAGTAACCAGGGCTTTACAGCATTTATTGAATGTTTGGGCCAAATTTACATACCTGGCATTTTTGTTGATGCTGATGGTATTGGTACTCATTTTGAAGGTGCTTCCTTTGTGTGTTTGCGGTGGGGAAGCTGGATCTTTAGGGTCCTCCTTATTTCTTTAGGTCTTTGTTGTTTCCCAAACCTCAGTTCTGCGTTTTATTTGAATAAAGCAAAGATCAGTCAAAAAGGGTTATGTCAGGACTGTGAGAGAAACTTTGTGCGTGTGTATGTGTGCATGTGTGTATGCACGTGTATGTGTGCGTGTGTGTGCGCATGTGTGTGTGTGTGCATGGAGGACTGTGGTTATCTCAGTCAGTGTGCTCCATGCCCAGGGGACATGCATGTCCCAAACAGCCCCCTCTTGCATTCTGATAAGTGATTCACACACCGAAAAATAATTACAGGTGATTAAACAGTTGTGTTTAAAGATACACTTGAGGTGCAAGGCATGTATACGAGAAAGATGCAACATATTCTATAAGGTTATGGAAGAGTCCTCCAAAAGTGATGACCAAGCTCAGATAGGATGGATCAGTGGGAATAAGAAGTCAGGTAAAACTGGCTTGATAGTATAGGTATATAAAGTTCTGTTTTGTCAAAAGATCATCAGAAAAATCCTTTCATCATGAGTAAATATGGCACCCCTAAGAAATGCCATGTTGAGTACCATAACAATTTCCCCATGGCCTTGTCTCTTCATTCTGCACCCACAGAGGTCTGCTTTGTTCATTCTCTTCCCTCCTTCTAGACTTACCCAGATTTTCCCACAGGGCTTTGAAAATAATGTGCTGCTGGTTATCAACTGAAAGGATGTCTTACTCTTGTTTTTATTTTCTTATGTGAAACTGACACACCATATATTTAAAGTATTTATGTGTCATCTACTCACTTTACTAGAATTAAAACTCAGTGATGTTCCAAAGTTTTTGTTATTGGTGCTTTCTTTACTACTCTATTTGCATTGCCTCAAAGAATGCACAAACATTTTATAGGAAATCAATGGATATTCACCAAATGAATGGTTGCGAATCTCCAGAAAGTTTGCAGTGTCTCTGAGACATAAAAATGACACCTGCACATAATCAGTGATATCATAAAATGCAACCCAACGAGGTGCTTAATTATATGGCACAAATTACAGTTGTAAGTCCCTAGAGAATGGCAAGACTAATTAAGACTGCTATATCGTATTAGAAGAGTGCATGTATAAGATATTGTCTGAAGATTTCCTTGAAACACAATAGCATCGGAATAAAAGAGAACATTTTGTTTTTAGAGGATAATAAGACGATAAACAAGGAACAGAAGCACCTGTCTGCAACAATTTACCTTTCCACTCAGTGTTTACAAAATAATACTGAAAGGACCACATGTAGACATTGACCAAGAGTAGCAAGTAGGCTCAAATCCACTTACTGATAACATCAGGTCTATCATTATTAGTTAATAACTGATTTGCAGGGTACATTTTTCTGTGGCTTTGTATTCATATACATATATAGTTACTGCTCCTTATATATTCGTAAACATTCATACATCAAATTCTACTTTGGAATTTCAAGAAATAACATATGAGCAAATACCACATCCTTTACCTTAGATAGGTTTAGCTAGAAAGTCCAAATAAATAAAAAATTGCCTTTTTTTTAAGAGGCTCAGAAAACAATGTTTCACTAAGTGTAAACATCTAGGTCCTAAGGATTATGATGTTTTGGAAATCATGTAATAATTCCTGGTGGCCCCATTATGTCAAGAAATCTTTGTTTCCAGGATGTGAAACATGTTACACTGCATCGCAGAAGTAAACTTGGGAAATTATTATTTAGTGGTTTTTTAACTTTCCTTATGATTTTGCATATTCTGCAAATATTTACACAAAAAGAGACATAAGAGATGGTGAAACACAATGCAACACTAGTGCAGCAATAAAGGCTTGGTGAGTGTGTTGTTACATCGGACATTACTAAAAATTGCACATATTGGGCAATTCAGAAAATCAGACCTAAAACAGCAGTCACAGAATTCAGTGGCAGAGAGTTGGGCAGTAACTTAACAAGCATGATACGTCTTTGGGAACTCTGTCAAGTGAAAAAAGAATAGATAACAGAAAATAGAAATAGCCTCGGCAACCCCATTGACAAGGTTGAAATAGTCTTGGTTGAAAAAAGGCAAAACCAGAGAATGCAAGCAGTATTAGTGTTTAATGAGAGACTATAGAATCTTTGTCTTGGAACAGAGACTCATGTAAGTACTAGATAAGCTAAGTAAATATTGACTGAAATGTGCTTGAATTAGCAGGATGACCCCTTAATAAGCTAATTTCATGGAAAGACTGAGGTTAAATCTGATCTTGGTTTTGCAAATAGCCTCCAATCTCTACTTTTCAAGTGGTTCTTCCACTTGTCATTCATTCACCACTTTTCTGTGTATCATTGAAAATACTATTTTATTTTAAAAATTTAGGAAGGTTATTAATCTAGTTTTAGATAATGAATGAGCTCTTTTGTGCAGGAAGATGTCTGCACAATTTGAGAGATAGTTTTTATCCAAAGTTTTCACCATTTTTCCAGTCAGCCATTGCTCTCTGTTTAATACTCAAACATTGCCAAGTGGCCATTCCTAAAGGCATCTGACTGATTCCCTCTTCCCCAGAATATTCCTTCCTCCTCTGCTGCACTGCATCGACTGAACCCAATCCTCTTCACATTTAAAAGAAAAGATATTTCCTTTATGAAATGAATGAAAAGAAGAATTCATCAGTTATTTGTGAAAGGAGCTATCATTTATTCTGAGAAATCTTCCTGACACCTACACAAAGAGAATTAATTTTTTCCTTTCTGCATGTTTCTTTTTTACTTTATTTTTGGTTTTGAACTTATCTCACTTTTGATTTCCGTGTGTGACGAGGCTGTGAGGCTGTTGAAATCAGATGCTAACGTAATCATTTCTATATGCAGTGCTGCTTGCACAATGATCAGGATACATGGTAGATGTCCAATAACTGCTTCGTAGGTAAAGAGCATCACACACAAGCATACTTTTAAAAACATAATGGCATTCATGTTATAATTCATTAGAGATCCCACAGAAGTTGGGGTGCTTGTCTGTTATACTGGTAACCATCTAAATACTTGACATGAATGCTGGAAAAGATAGAAACAACACTACAATGAGTAAGAAGTAACCACTCAAAAATCTCTAATCTGCCATATACTTACTTAAAGATGTACTTAACATCTTTGTTCTTCCAGATAATGAATACTTCATGTCAAACTTTGACCCCCTCTCTTTAGCTCCAGACACATAGCCAACCACTGTACATGGTAGGCACAGCTACAGTGCACCCCACAAACACTCCAAACATGATATATTTACATCCAAACTCTTCACCCACCCCAAACCACTTCCCCTCCGTTTCTGGTTCTCTGTCACTATCACTATGATCTAATAGGTGTTCAATGCAAAAATTCTTTTCTCTTGCAACTCCCTTATCTGTTTGGTCTGTAGTTCTTGCCACATTGGCCAGCTAAGTATATTGCAAGTCTCTTTCTTCATACCATTTCCATGGTTATAGTCTTAAGAATAGTCTCTTCATCTTTCCTCTACTACTTAAACAGCATCTAATTGTTCTTTTTGTCTCCATTATTGCCATCACCTTTGCCCAGCTCATCCTCCACAAGACAACTTCCACACTTTCCAAATTGCTGCTATGATTGTGCAATTTTCCAAATTAAGGTACTTCAACTGGTCTGGGATAAAATGTTGGCCCCCTAAGATACCACTCAAACTCTCCACAACTACCACTACCAATACTTCTACTCCAACACCCACCCCATTAAGAATGATGGATCATTTTTTCAGTTTAGGGTTATGATACTGAAAAGCTTCCTCAGATAAGTAATGCTGTTTCATGACCAGTTTTACTCTCCTTGTGTTATTTGCTGTGGCTGAGTCTCCTTTCACACCTCTTTTTGTCTGATTCAGTCATCCTGTATTCAATATTAGGTTCCAGTGTCTTTATTTCCATGAAACCTCTGCACTCCCAGATTAAATCCACAATCTAAGCTCTGAACTAGTGTGCCTTGCGTATTAATTCTAATACTCATCATTATACTGAAAACATGTAATATTTGTTTAAATTAAAATATGTGTGGTTTTAATGTTTAACCTATTTAGTATTTTAAGCATAAAGAAAATAATAGAGACACCAGTGTGCCTATCATGGAGATAAAAGTGTTAGCATGTATTATAGATTACAAACTCTTTTTTAAATAAGTAAGATATTACAGAAACTTTAAAATGCTTATACTCACCTCTTCCTGCTTTCTCTGTCTCAGAGTTAATGTGTTGAACATTTCAGTAAAGTGCTAGCACACTACATGGATTATTCTCCAAGTTTTCCGCTTCACCTAGTCTTTCTGAAATTCATCCTTGAAAATCAACATAAATCTAGTTGTACCAACAGAAATACGAAAGTTCCCATCATTCCACAATCACTAGATACACTAAGTGATGGCCCATTAGATGGATATTTAAGGGTAACTTGATCCTTTATATTTCCCTAAACACTGCAATGGTTGATACATTGTGTCAATTTGAGTTTAGAAATTTAACTGAGACACTCAGCAGGGAGCCAGGATCCTTACTTTGTAAATATCCTTAGCCTGTGCAAGAGGAGGGCACTGAGGTAGTGTGAGTGCTACATTCGCCCTGGAGGTGGGGGGTGGACTGTGTACAATATAAGGGAGGAGTAGAGGTTTGCTCCCCTCTTTTGCTCTGGCTGCTGCCTTGAAGTGCTGACCCAGTGTCATGCCACCCTGCCTTGCAGACAGTTGATTATGGACTGAAACCTCCACAAACTGTAAGCTAAATAAACCTCTCCTTCCTTCATTTTGGGTGTCTGGTGGTTTTGTCCCAGCAATGAGAGAAAAGTAACCAAGACAAACACTAAGCTAATATTTTTTAAATTTTTTATTGGACAATATAGAGCAACTTTCTCCAAAAGTTTTCTCTTTGGTCTATGTTTACTTTGAATTGGTTGCTGTTGAGGTTCTTGGTGCTCTGAAATATTTATATACTCTGAACACTGGTCTCTTGTTGGTTATATGGGCTTCAAATAGTCTTCCAATTTTTGGTATGTCTTTTTGCTTTGCTTGAAATGTCACTTGTCACAAGTTGCCAAGTGCAATGTACTAAAATTTATTGTTTTTCCCTTTACAGTTTGTTTTTTAACAACATATTGTAGAAATCCTTCCCTACTTTAGTGTCACAAAATACTTCTTCTATTTTCTTCCAAAACTATTGGTTCTTTTCCTCACATCTTTAATTTCTGAGCAACTTCATTTTTTTGTTATATGTGATTGAAATGTACCCTTTCCATATGAATAGAAGCTAAATTGTACTAGCAACATTCGCATACTTCCTTGTTTCCCCCATAATTTATAGTTCTACTTCATTTTAAAAAATCCTTCTCAAACTGTATTTTCTGCTCCCTAGCTTATTTGCCTATTCCTGTACCATTCCCATGTTATACTAAACATTATAACTTAATATTAAGTTTAATATATGAAAACACAAGTCCTCTTGATTTTTTTTCTCTGTTGTCAAATGTGTGTTAGTATCCTTGTTTCTTGATTTTTCCATAGGAATTTTAGCCTTAACTTTTTGAGGTACAAACATTCCAGTGAAATTTTAAAAATTCGTTTGGGAAGAGATGGTATCTTGTGATGGTAAATCTTGGAGTCCATGAATATGCTAGTTCTCTTTATTTAGATCTCATTTTGTATCTTTCAACAAAATTTTCTGATTTTTCTTCACAAAATTGTTGACCATATTTTGCTAAGTACTTTAGATCTATATATAAATTTAATCCTTTCTTTAAAGTACTTTTTAAAATTTTGGTAGATGCTGTATAGAAACATTACTAATTTGGTATCTTTATCTTACATTTAGCCAGAATGATGAAAAAAAGTTCTAGTATAAAATCAGAGATTTTTTAAAATTAGGTACATATTGTGACAATTTTTTGTTCTTTTTCTTTCTTTGCTAGATTCTTTCTTTCTATTCATGTACCTTTACATATTCTTGAGTCACTTTTTCAGAAGTTAAAATTTACTAGGAAATATTCTATTCCATCATCTAGAATTTCAGTTTTATTTTTATTTATTACCCATAAGCTTCTAATTTTTATAAATCTCCAGCATATTTATTTTCTCATTTGCACTTCTGGCATTGTTTGATTTTTCCACCTATCTTTTATTCTTTGCATGAATCTTACCAGAACTTTTCCAGTTTTTAAAGATTTTCATGTAGTACTCTTTTGGCTTGTTGGTCTCTTTTTGTTCCAGTTGTTTTTCTTTCCCATTTATTAATATCTACTTTTCTACTTCTAACTGCAGTTACTTTTATTATTCCCTTTCTTTTTCACTATCTTCATATTTTTCTGTTGTTTTCATATTCTAATACATTGGGAACATTTTTGGTCATCATTTTTTATTGGCATACATTGTCAATAAACTATGTGATCCAGATGATGCTAATTTCTTTACTTATTGCATTTCACTTTGTGACCAATAAATGGTCAAATTTTAAATGTTCCTTTTTGCTTATAATAGAAATATAGTATCTCTGATTATTGTGCATGGACCAGGGGTTTAGTAGTATAGTTTACTCTCTGTTGTACTATCAGCTTCCCTAGGACCAATACCATGTGTTAATAATTTTGATATACTTGAAACATTGAAAGGTTGAAGAGAGACTGATCAGTGGGTTCTAAATTGCAATTAGGAGTAAAAATTTCTGGTGTGCTGTTCTATGGTAGCATGACTGTACATGACAAAGTACTGTATATTTCAAAAGATAGAAGAATGGAGTTGGAATGATTTCACATAAAGAAATGATAAGTGATTCAGAAGATAGATATGTTTAACCTGATTTAAACATTGCACAATGTGTACGTGTATCTACATACCATGTGATACCCTATAAATATGTGCAACTTTTATGTTCCCATCTAGAAGTTAAAAATAAGTTTAAATTTAAAAAGGACCAAATACTTTAGAACATGTACCTATGCAGATTATTCAAACCACCAAACTAACTGGAAAGCAATGGACTTCAAAATGAGGTTTCAATTTCTTATGTTCCATGTTGTTAAAAATAAGCACATGAATCTTAGACTTTTAAAAGGAGTTTCAGTCAATTTTCCTGAACCTTGGTTACCTATCTATCAGACTAAAAAGAAAGAAATATCCATTCTGCTTGGGGATAACCCTTCCTTTCTTAATTTTCTCATTCCTTTCTTGCATGCAGCTGTCCAAGGGTAAACGTACCACTTTCCTCTCCAATGGACTTTTTATCTATTATTCGTCACATCTTAATTCAGTAGTAAAATTAAAATCCTACATGCATCAGAAATGAATGCATCTGATGGTATTGGTCTCTGAATCAATAGGCAAGGCCTGTCTGTAGTGCTCATGCAGCACCAGAATGGAAGAAATTGTCTCATATGGTAAAGATAATGAATGGTAGGTTTAATTAGGCAGCAATTCCATTTCAAGTTTGATTGTTGATTTGCCATAGCTTCAGAGACTATGAAACTATAATTTAAGGACTTTAATGAAAATGAATTAATTCAAACGCATTTCCTAATTCTGCAGCAATTAAGTGATTTTTTTTCTCATCCTCTAAAACTTATTTCTATACATGAACAGATTTGAACAGCATCATAGTGGGCAAAATCACTATTGTTAGTTATAATGAAAGGCAATCAGAGTCGAAGGCATTATTATGTGTTTTATTGACTTGCCAATTATTCCACCCCTTCCCCCAATAAACACAAAACACTGAAGATAAATCATCTTCTCTGTTTGCAAGAAAGAGACAGGATTTTTCTCTTTCAAACACATTTAAGAAAGCAGATATGAATAATCAGTTAAATGATGAAAATCTGTATACATTTTAGCACACTGAAAGAGCAGAGGCTCTTGTAGTGTATGCCATACATTCTTAGGGGAGTCTATTCTGAGACCCCTTGTATGGTGTGGGTAGCAAATGTTACTGCTCAGTTCTCAGTATGAATAAACGTGTCGTTTGGTGTTTGGCAAAGCATTAGACTGCTTATTAAGAGTAAAGCTTATTATTTTCCTCTACTAAATGTCTCCTTTTCAACACCGTTAATGGATTATTTACCTGAAAATCACTAGCACTGTCTTCTCTTTAAGGCTTCTTTCCCTTTATACAGAGTATACTTCTTGCCCATACTTATAGCATTAAAATAAACTGAGGATTGACTCTGTTTTCATTAACAAATTTTATAACAACAGAAGCCTGGTCTTTTTCTCCTACCACCTTCTCAGTCTGATCCCAGGACTTTTAACTCTTGTCACTATCTTCATCAGGAAACAAAATCAACAAATAATGGCTTATGTGAGTTACCAGCCCTTACTCCATAGGAAAAGGAGGGTGTGGTCTTGTTATGTAACTGACTCCAAAGAAGAAAGGAACTGTGCCTACCCTTTCTCCCTTCTGAAGTCTATGTTGGGCTCTGTCACGTAGATTACCCAATTTTCCTAGAGTCACAGCGGAGCCTTTCCTGAAACTAACTGTTTCCTTGTATCCTAGTAAATCCTGAAAAAAGTGCAAGAGAACAAAGCTGAACTGCTAATGACCCACTGCCAGTCCTCTCTGTACCATGCCTTATTCTTTTCTAGCTTAAATACCTTAAAAATGAGAACTAAACCTTACGTTGTTTCTACCCTCACCCTAGCTTCTACCAAAGTGCAACCATAGTAAATGCTCAGTGCTGTGCTCCACTGTAATGACAGGAACATTCATGAGTCAGATATGAATATTGAACAGTGCATTTCACCTAGCAGTGATTCAGAATGTTCGTTGCTGAAGCAGACACAGAAGGGGACAGAAGGAATAGAGTATTACCTAAACTAATACATTTGGACTAAATCAGATACATTCCTCTGTGAATTGATTTGTTGATCAGTGTTATAAACACATCTCGAAGATGTCCCTGCATGTGTCCCTCCAGCGAAATCAGTGGTGTGACTGTCTCTGGTTATTGCTTATTTTACCTGCATTAGAGTTCATGATTTATGATGCCATAAAAGTAGGCAGAGTCTTGCAGGAAATTGTGACTCTTTTTGCTGAGATTCCTAATGAGTTCCTGGGTCCTTTCCCTGGAATGGTTAGAGGTAGAGAAAAGTGCTTTTGTTTTGTTGTTGTTGTTGTTGTTGTTGTTGTTGTTTTGGTTTGTTTTGTTTTATCTCTCTCTCATTTTTAGGTCTTGCAGGCCTGGACAATTCTTCTGAATTTACTAGCCTAATAAGTGTATCGGTTTTTTTTCTTTCTACTACACAGTAGATTGCCCTCCTAAAATTACCTTCATATCAGTACTTTTTACCCAACAGGCTGTGGCCCATTTGCTGAATGTCCTTCGTAAAGGCAAGTTGGCATACAACTAATTTTAAAACTAATTTTAAAAACAGTATGTTAAAAAGAAATAACATGTTTAGTTTTGTTTTAATCACTCCAAATAATAGCTATTGCAAAATATTTCCTGTTGTGTATCTTCTTTGAATTGATGAACCCTGAGTTCATCCTAGGTGCCGGTACTAATCTTTTTTAATGTGTAGTGGTTTGCCTCTGTACAGAATAAGAATGGCACCTCTCCCCTGTGCTCCCCTCTATAATGGAACAATCAGTTTGAGTTTCTTTGTGTTGTCACCCTATTTTAAGTAGGCACCTAATTTGCTCCTGCTAATAGCTATTGCTTGAATTCTATAGAAGCCATACAAAGACTATGAACTAGATTTCCAGTGCTTCTTGTCAGTACCTCATATTTAGAGAGAAAGAATTTACAACATGAACTTTGCACTCAAAGTTCCAAAAGTTGATTCTAAATGAAACTTGACCAAGAAAATGATAGGAGCAATGCAGTTTGCTGTTTTCAGTTTTGAGAAGTCATTAAACTCTTAAGTTGTAGAAAATTAGGGTCATTTGCATATGACCTAAAAAACCCATGATGGAACAAATGCTGTATTTTCAGCCCTGGGAAGCTAAAAATTAGAACCTGCTCCAGTCCTAGATTTGATGGAAGTAGCTTTCCATAGGAACAAATATGATAGCGTTTGGGAAAAGCTTGTCCTGGTTTCAAATCCTTTCTAGCTTCTGAGCCTCAGTTTCTTCATTAGTTAAATGGAATAATAAACCAACTTACAGGATTGTTGTGAGAATGAATGAAGTACTTGCAATACATTCCCAGTAAGTATGGTTTATTTCACTCCTAAATCTATTCCAGTTCATTACATAGGCAAATAACTTGTCCACTCTTTTCTCAGAATTAAAAAAATGCAGTTACAAAAATTGGTTGTCATATTTAAAGTACCAAATGAAAAATTTTAAATCTTTAAGTATGTTTTACTTGCCTAATTCGATGCAAAATATAACATTAGGACTTTTGGTTTTTTTCAGCATACAGTGTTTATATCACAGATAAAGCATTTGAGCTGATAATATTTGTGAAGTTCAGAAAATGTAAGCATTTAATATGTACTATCCATGAATATTGTCATGTATATCAGTTTCCACAGACATTTAAAAGAAACAATGTTTATGAATTTGAAAGACTTTTAAATATTCAAAGTTTGTTTTTTATTCAGAAGTATGCTGTATTATTTCTATATGGAAAGAAGTAGTCACTATTTGTTTGTTTATTTGTTTGCTAGTTTTTTCTTGGCACTACTGGGGTTTGAACCCAGGGGCTTCACACTGAGCTACATCTCCATCCCTTTTCATTTACTTATTTGTATGTTGAGAAAGATCATGCAAAGTCACTAAGTTTCCCAGAGTAGGTTTGGACTTGTCATCTTCCTGCTTCAGTGTCCCAAAGTGCTGGAATGTAGCACTTTGTAGCACTTTGACAAATGCAGGCCATTGCACCTAGCTGGAAAGTTACCCTTTTCATCTTTGGACAGGTAATTGAAATCTAGAGGCTCTATACAAAACGCAAACATTTCTTTCCGTGTGTGTATTTTAGTTAATTGCTCCTAGTTGATGTTATGAAAATATAATTAGGTATAATATAACAAGCCCTTGCTTCAATTTCCGTTGTTTTCCTAGGTGGAAGCTAGGTACTACAGGGGATTTCAAGAAGCTGAAGAACCAGCCTCTGATCCCATCCTGCTGTCTTTCCAGGTCGCTCCCTTCTACAGCTCCTCTTCTTCTCATTCTCACTCCTAGTGCATCACGGTTCAGTGCTTCTTCCTCTTCTCTTCATCATCTCTACTTGCATCCTCAGTGCTGATATTTGCATCATGGCTTAAATAGCATCAGTATATCCCCAATTTCTTGTGTTTTTTTTTTTAATTTACAGTCTAGACCTCTCTCTTAAATTCTAACTTTACATTCAAATACCTGCCTGGCATCTCCTGTTAAAAGTCTAACAAACACGTTTCACATGTCCAAGGCTGAACTCTTCCTTTCTGAATCCTAGTCCACGTTCTGCTTTTCCCACCTAAGGTGATGATAAATCCAACGTTCAAGTTTGCTCAGGGCAAATCCAATATCTGGAGTCATCTGATTCCCTTTTTCTCCTCACACCCCACATAAAATTCATTGGAAAATCTTTTTGGTCTTCCATTCGAAATGCATCCAGATTTTATTACTTTTTACTCCTTCCACTTCTACCACTTACATGAATGCCATCAACTGGTTTCTTCATGGTTTACTGCAATACTGTCCAATTTGCTTTCCTTCTTTCGAAGGTCACCATGGTCAGGAGCCACAGTGACCTTGAATTTGAAATCAGATTACAGCACATGTATGCCTTTCAGTATTTCTCTATTTCAACCAGAGTAAAAACCAAAGTTCTTGAGATGGCCTTGGAGCCCTGTATTGGTCATTTTCTGTCACTGAGACAAAATATCTGACATGTACCTTAAAGAAGGACAGGTTTATTTTAGCTCATAGTTTCTGAGGGTTTAGTACATGGTTAATAGGCAGAAATCGCATGGCAGAAAGGCCTGGTGGAAGAAAACTGTTCAATGCATGGCAACAAAGAAGCAAAGAGAGAGAGAAAGGAAGAACCAGGAATAAGAGTACACCCTTCCAGCCAGAAGTGGTGGAAACACCTGTAATCCCAGCACCTTGAAACTCACATCCTGCCTCCATAATCCCTGAATGCTGAAAATGAGGCTATAGGGTTTAATGTTTGTCTGTTGAGTTTCAGTCTTGCTTTGATCTTATTCCTTTCTGTTTTCCTATTTCTCCCTTTTGGAATGGGAATATTTACTCCATGGCATTGTATATTGGAAGTATTTTAATTTTTTTACATTCATAGGTGCTTACCGCTAGGAGTCTGCCTTGAGTCTCAGAAGAGACTTTGAACTTGGACTCTTCAGCAGTCCTGGAAGTGTTAAGACTTGGAAAATTCTTGCATTTTGCATAATCACATGAACATGAGCCCCCCAAATTTCTTATGTTTAGGTATAGCACTTTCAGAGAGTGACTGGCTCTTGGAAATAGAGTGGAATGTGCTATTAGAAGGTGGGACCCACTTGAAGGAGGGAGTCACTCAGTGTATAGCCTAGAACAGTGGTGGCATTGTACCACCGAGGACATGCAAAGCCATCTCTGTTAGCATGTGAGCCAAGTCACTCCTTCAGCCAAGCATCAAATAACTGTTGTTTTTTCTGAACTAAAACCTTGGTATTTATGTCTACTTTCACTGTTAACACATTGCATTAAATAAGTGGATTTTGGATTGTAGTTTGAGCACTTGGTCTCTAGAAGCTTTGCCATCACTAGGCTAAAAGGAAGTATTTGCAGGTGTATGTGTGTGTGTGTGTGTGTGTGTGTGTGTGTGATACTGGGGAAGGTTTTTGCATCCTAACTGCATCCTGGTCATTCTTAAATTCTTTCTTATTTTGAGACAGCTGTAGTGCCATCTCTGATATCAATTTTGCATATTAGACACTTTCTGTCACTGGAATAAAATAGGGAATTCAAAGGAGGAGAGATTTAGCTGGGCTTATGGTTTCAGAGAGTTTCATTCATGGTTGGCTGGTTCCATGGCAGAAATGGCATGAGAGAAGAATCTAGTAGAGGAAAGCTGCTCAACCCATGGCATCCAGGGAGCACAAACAGAGAAAGGAGGAACCAGTAACAAAAACACATCCTTCCAGGTTATGGCACCAGTGATCCATCTTCTCCAACTGGGTCTTTCCTGCAACAACTATGAACTCATTGATGGATTAATCCACTGATGCATGCTGCACTTCCATGATCCAATCACTTTCCATGACCTCATCCCTGAATACGTGAAATTTGAAGTCAACATTTTAGATCCAAACAGTAAGAGATCCAGCATGGGTTGACGCCATCATTTCCCACTTCTATACACCTTTCGCCTCTATGTTCTAAATGTTTGCTGCTTTCTCTTCCTCACTGTGATGTAGCCACCCCAGCCTTACAGGTACACTTATTCCTCAGAGCAGCTGCACTGCCTATTCCCTCTGCCAAAGTTGCTCTTCCACTGTACCTCAGGCATCCAGAAATGTGTATCTCTAACTCTCTGACTTCCAGCAAGGCTTTCTGGAAATTTCCTCTTCCTAATGAGGCCCACTTTAGTCAGTGTCATTAAATTTGCAATTCTTAGGTGTTGGTGATCCTCCTTATTTTGTTCTATTTTGCTAAAATGCAGTATATATTTTATAGGAATATTAATTTTTATGGTTTATTGTACACATTCACCTGCTAGAATGTAAGCTTCGAAAAGGAAGAAAACCATCCACGTTTTCCACACTGCATCTTTTATATTTAGTACTTCCTAACAATGAGTAGCATTCAATAAATATTTTCAGTGTGCGAATGATTCTGCTTTCTCTAGAAACTTACAATTAAAGGTAGTGATTCAAATACTTTTCTCATTAGGAAAAAACCCTACATGGCAAACCAGTGCTTCCACAACTTTTAACCACATAGTGTTTCATAATTTTCTAATCTCGTTTAATTTCAGACATAATACAATCTAAACTAATATGCATTAAGAATAGAAAATACCTTATAGTTGACCAAATTCTCATGCAAATGATACAATTTAAATTTATTTATGTGAATGGTATTTTAAGCAGGATTTAGGGAAGAAAGTAGGTAAGGACATATAATTTACAATGCATAAAACAGACTTATTAGAAAAGTAAAATTAAGAAACCATTTACAAAAGTGTCTTGCACTTAGATTTTTCTATTTTTATTTTGTTTATTTTAAAGAGAATAGAACCCAACAAAACAAAACGGAACAAAGCCAATCAAAACAAAGCAGTGAAAGTGGTACAGAACTTCAAAACAGGATGATAGGAAATCAACAGTGGCTACCACAATATATCTTGCCATCCTCATAATAGTTGTCCACAGCATCAGACACAGCAAAATCAAGCAGAACAAAACCAATCAAAACATAACATTGAACAAAACAAAACAATAAATCGGAACAAAACAAAACAGTCAGAACAATCGTGCACATTGTTATCTTCAAAATAGTTATTCAGGTTACCAGACACAGGGATAAAACAAAACAGTACAATAGAACAGACCTTTGATTTAAAAAACAAGCAGGAGGCTATCCCCAGAGTTGACACAGTGCACACTGCCATCCTCCAAGTAGCTGCCCTGACCACCAGCCCCAGGCCTGCAGAGTCAACCAAACAACACAAGCAACAAGCTATTCCCTTCCCCTCGGTTGCTATCATCTCACCCTTAGTCCTCCGAATCATCCAAGGCTGGGGGTGCTCTTCTAGTTTTTCAGCCCACACACTGGCCGGCTCATGGGAAGGCGTGGTTTCTCTTCTGGCTGAGGCTCTTACCCATCAGCACGGTGGAGCTCGCCTCATGGGAAGGCCACACTTAGGTTTTTCTTTCAAGGGTCTTCCATTTATGATCATAAGAATTGGTGTTCTGTTGCTGTTATTAAGCACTATGTTTAATATGACAAAATTGTTTGCTACATTTAGATTCCATATTCATCTTTTGCACTGGCAGAAACATTTATTTTCATAATTTATTATCAAGTTTATATCAGTATAAAACCCAGCACAAGATTTTTAGTAACACTTTACTTTGGATTTCTATTTAACATCAGTAGATTTTTTATCATTAAAGAAAGCTGAAAGCCATATTAATTACATATTTAAGATCCTCTGTCATGACATTGAGCTCTTCACTACTAACAGAGTAGCCCAAATAAATGCAATTAATCAAATATACTAAAGCTTAAAATTATCTATGATTTTCAGTCTCTCCCCTGACAGGTAGGAAAGATCAATATTTGATTTCAGATTCTTGTCCTCTTTTTGTCACTGTGTCTGGTGAAACAATGAATGAGCAGTGAAATGGTCAAATGCAAACCACAGCAAACCATACCACCCTTATGAATGAAGACGAGTGTATGGCAGTGCCAGGGAACCTGTGGCGTGGGTGCCCCAGTGGCCTGTTTGTATCACTGAAAGGTCTAGAAGACTCACTGTCACTGACATAGGGGATTAGTTCTTAAGAAATTAAGATTTGAACAGGAACATTTTTTAAAAAGGGAATGCCAAAGAATGGAATTAAGATCTAACAAATAATCTATTACATCTTTTCTACATCAAGATATTAATAATGTATTCAAACAATTTGGATTAATTTTATGACAGTAAAAGTTTCTTTTCTAAAATGCTTTCAGTTCAGGATGCAGAAATATTATTGCTCATTTGGGAGAATTCCTGTGAACCTTGTCAAATTAGGTTTCGTGGTATAGTTACTGAAGTCAACATATTGGGAAAGCATTACCATGGTGCCCTAATTTGGAGACTAAATATTTATTGAATTAATTTGCAATTTGTGAATAGAACCATTGTCCATTTTTAAACAGGTTTGTCATTTTGCCTGTAAGACATAGTACCTCCCATGAAATGACTTTCATGTATGTCCTTAATATGAACGGTTGTTCAGCCTAAGGTTAAATCCAGTCTAAATACAACAGGGTTGGGCCTCCAGGGAGTCACAGAAGAAGTAAACTTGTGGACGTCCTGAGAGGAAAGCACAATATAGGCCTGTAATAGAAAGTTTGGTTTTGATATCTCAGCTGAAAAACCATGGTAGGAACATGGATCATGTGACTTTCAAATGCTTGACCCTGTTTTCTATGAGAATCACAAGCTAAGATGTCAGGGAGAAGACACCGTGTTAAAGTGAAGGCTACCAGTCCTATTTATGTCTGGGTGAATAAACTCGAAAGTCAAAGCAAAGGTCATCTTACAAAAATATATGTATACACATATACGTGTGTTTACACAAATGTAAGTATATAAATGTATATACAATGTATTATATATATGAAACCTTTTTATAAGTTAAAACTGCATTTTAGCTAGCCAGACAGACATGTCAAAACAAGTGGGTAATAAAAGTGTAAGCTCTAAAGTCAAAGCTAACAGTTTTAATAAAAGGCAGCATAATAGAAGTAAAAAGAATAAATATGTGGTTCCAAAATGGATTAAAATCTACCTGTCTCCATTTTCATCTATAAATGATCACATATTAGATATTTAAATAATATAAGTTATTATTTTGAATGATCTAATCTTTTGAATGTGTGGTTCAACATTCATAAAATGAAAGTAATGTTGCCTAATAGATCTTCCTCACAGAATTAAAGAACGAAATGATTTTGTTCAGTAGTATAGGGAAATGGAAAGTTACCTTACCTCTCATTAGTATAAGACTTTTATCTTTTATATATTGGATATTTAGTAACTGCTAGATATAATACTAAGTACTTTATGTTCGTACCATCAAACCAATTCATTGGATTGGGCAAAAAAAGAGTCATACTCCAATATAATAGATGTGCTGGGGATATTGCTCAGGGGCCCAGCACCTGCCTAGCAAATACAAGGTCCTGAGTTCAATTCCTAGTGCGAAAAAAAAAAAAAAAGAGAGACTACATGGCTAGTTAAATGATGTAACTAGGACTCAATCACCCTTTCCAACTTGTACTTTGAAGCATTATGCCATTACACCTTTCCATGTTTAATTTGAACACAGAGATGAAGGTATACTCTAAGTCTATCTCCTCCTATACAACCCACTTATTTGTATTCATTGTAAAGTTCCCCTGGCAATCTGTTTTTCCAAATGTATACCAGTCTTCATATGTAATTTAAAATAGCTACGAAGAACCCAGAAAAACATTGCTGTCCACAGGCCCTATCCACTCCACAGCTGAACCTTACTTTTCTGCCATGTTTTGCTTTTCCTGAATTTAATGCTTACTGTGTTTATTTAATGCTTAGATTTTTGTATATTTTTCATCAATACAACTCAAGATTTTCCCTAAGTTGTATAAATTTCTTAACAATATTTTAAGCATCTTAGTTGTTTCATCACATTTTATTGGGGAAAATTCCCTAGTTTTCTGGCCCAAACCAATCTAGATTCCTGGCTCAGGGCCGCCTAAGGCTGCTGTGTAATGATATTTTCAACATCACTTTGGGAATTCTTTTAGCTGTCTTGTACTGATCCATCTGTTTCCTGATTACCATGTTTCTTCATTTACTATATCATTTTGGTGACAAATACTACTCAGAAGCTTCTTGAAATAACGGTATATGCAGAATTAAAATACTGAGAATTTGAACATTCGAAAAATTCTTTTTTTTTAATCTAGGAATTTATTAGTTCTAACTGATAGTTTACTTTCATCTCGGTTAAGTTGAAAGATTTGTTGGCTTTTCTTCTAGTATTCTGAGCAGACTGACTGAGGTTTTTTTTTCCTTCTTAAATACCCTTTAACTCAACTGGTTAAGAAAGTCAAGACAAAGCCGGGCGTGGTGGCGCACGCCTTTAATCCCAGCACTCGGGAGGCTGAGGTAGGCGGAGCGTTGTGAGTTCGAGGCCGGCTTGGGCTACAACGCGAGCGCAAGGCCGGCCTGAGCTACATAGTGTGACCCTGCCTCAAAAAACCGGGGCCGGGAGTTTGGCTCAGTGGCTTAAGCGCCTGCCCTGGCAGGCGCAAGGCTGTGAGTTGAATCCCTGGTGCCGCAAAAAAAAAAAAAAAAAAAAAAAAAAAGAAAGTCAAGACAACTCCTCAGAATTCTCCCTAAGTTGTCGCAGATCATCATTTATTTGCCAGGAGTCTCAAATTGCGGCAAAACTTTTCTTTGAAGTTTCCAGCATAGGAACTAGTGGTACTAGGAAATTTATTTAGTGATTGCCATTCATTTATCTAAATTTAGAGAATAACACTTTTCTTTTTGGTTGTTGTCATTTCTGTTTTGGTTTTGTTTGTTTTTTTAATGTACTCCGGAGGCTAACAAAATGCTACAGATTGTGGTACACGTGAATGAGATCTCGGTTCTGGTAAATCCCGGGCCTGTTTGAGGGCCTGTTCGTCATAAACCGCACCTCAGTGTGTCCCAAGTGCCCCTAGGACAGAGACGCAGGCAGCTGCTGCGTCCCTTCTCCCTGTGTCCTCACGACGTGGAAGCACAGGGCAGTGCTCTGAGCTCTCTTTTCTGAGGACACTCATCGCATTCGTGACCTCTCCGCCCTCATCACCTGCCCATCTCCGAAGGCTTCCCCTCTGCCGTCGCGTCCTCGGAGTTAGGATTTCAGCCGTGGCTTTTGGTGGGTCCCAAACACTCAGACCATAGTAGACATACTCTTCTATCTTTGCAACCCACGAGTATTGCTCTTAAAAAAGTTATTTATGCATCACATATTTTAGGGAATTAATTTTTTTTTAGTTTAGTGGTAGACCTGATAGGTTCAAATGAAAAAAAAATTGAAGTATTTTTGGCAGGGTCCTTATTTTACAGTTGGCATTTGGCTTTGTTTAATAAAAAGTGAAGTTCACTTTTGTTGAACTTACTGTTTCCAGTTTTAAAAATCTGGTGGTTTTCAAGTATGCGATTTAGTCTGAATAACTGTAGTTACCATCATACAGATTATACAGCTAGAATTTATTCATCTTGCAACTGAAAGCTTTAATCCTCTGACCAACTGGTCTTCATTCCTTCCCCACATCCAGTGCGTGGTAACTACCACTCTACTTATTTCTGTAAGTTCATTTTTTTTTTTTAGGTTCCCATATACGTAGTGTGATGTGATAATTACATTTCTGTGTATGGACCATTTCATTCAGAATAATATGCTCCAAGTCTGTCCACATTGTGGCGACTGTCAGGATTGTGTCATTTTTTTAAGGCCAAGTAATGCTCCATTATGACTCTGTGATGAAATTACTGATACAATCACCATTTTTCAGTCAGAAACGAACACACTGAGAATGTAAGTGACATGCCTACAGTTATCCAATTGAGTTAAAACTGCAATTCCATCTTATGCCAACAGATTGCTGCAAATCATCATACAATTAAATTGTAAACAATATATACAGGTTAATAAACAAATGTTGTGATACCACTTCTACCACAGTGGGCAGTGACTTCTGCAGTGGAAGAAAAGGAAATGCAGTCCTGTTCTTAACATCCTATTTTGATTTACTTCCGCTTCTACTTCTTGGCTTACACTTAATTAAGGAAATACTATCCTAATACTATCCTAAGAAACCCATGAAGAGAGGATATGAGGCAGAACAGCATGAAATGAGCCCATATTGAACAGTTAACAGAAAAAGCTACAGAGAGAAAAGAAGGCTATACAGCTCTTTTTCGCGTGTAGTTTGCAGAGTGAATATAAATACTAACCCAAATGTTGATGCTTCAAAGGTCACTTTTTTAGTTGGTTCCCATTTTGTTAATGTTCACTTAATGCAGTCAGCTCCAAGAATTGTGGGCTGCCAGAGAAAGAGAGAGAGATAGAGAAAAAAAAATCTTGCTTTCTTGATAAATTCATATGTGGTGGAGCTCATGAACTTCCTTGGGTTCTTCTATGGAAGCCACTATATTTAAGTATTAATTTTAGGGCAGCCTAATTTCAGTAGAAAATTCCAAAGAAGAAGACACGGGTTGAGAGGCCTCCGCCCCTGCTGTGTGTCCCTGCTTGGAGGTGATGAATGGCCTGTCTGGTCTTTGGCTGCCCTCCTGCTCCCTCCCTGGGATTTCTGGTTCTGCAGACTCCGGGGTCTGGATTAATGAAATCTCGAAGAGTGGAATAGCTTGTTTCTTGAGCATCCATTACCAAAAAGTCAGCTATCTACTGCCACAGAAAGTTCCTTATCTTTCTAATAGAGATGAGGGATTGAGCAAGACCAATTCTTCATGGAAACTTAACATCTGTAAAAACCAAGAGAAGGACTGCTGCAGGCATGTAGTAGTAGTTTGTGTAGCTGTCTTTCTTTGTAACTTTTGCATGGCCTATTGTGTTTGATGCATTTGTATAAACTGATTGGAATGGCCGCTCATCTTTCATTTCTCTGATCCTTGCTTACAAATTGGGTTTGTGGCATGCTGATTTTTAGTTTTGTAGACAAACCTGTGCTTTTCTGTCACATTGAGAGTAACACAGCTGTGACAAGAAGAATTCTGCAAGAGCGATTAGCTAGGGTGACACCCTCAGAGACTCTGGGTGAGTCCGAGGGAGGGCAGCTCCTCTGTTCAGAGCACTTTTAGGCAGATGCAGGATGATACTCTACAATTAAAGAGTTGCATAAAACTTACTACAACCCTACATGTATTACTTTGAGAATATGTCACTTCTAGGGTGTGTTAAGTATTCTTTGCATATATATATGTTTGTTCTTCCTATTCTTTGAAAATGATTTCTAGAAACAAAGATTTTATTTCCCATTTTCTTTGTATCCACAGATTTCCCCTTCTCTATGGGCATTATAATAACTAAATAGCATAAACTCCTTCTGTTTTTATTTGTTTGTTACTAGAGAGCCAAAAATTATCTCATGTCAATATAATTGTCTTTGATTTTATATTCAGTTTCCAACTGTCACTATCAGCAAACATAATTTAACATGCAACTTTTGTTAGAAAACAAATCTGTACATATGGATCTGTTACGTGACAATACATTATTATTCCTATTTAAATGGTTATCCTTGTTGGTAGACTATATATTTGCTCATAGTTTAAATTACTTATTCATTATGTTATAATGCTGTACTTTAAGGAATACTTGCAGGAACATTTTCATGTACTTTTTTTTCACCTTTTAGGTGTGCAAGAATTTCCAGAAAACATAAAGTGTTGTAAGTGTTTAACAATTATTGAAGCCAGTGTCAATCCCATTTCTAAGTGAGTATAAATGATTAAATTTTGTTTATGTTTATGTTTGCATTGCATAATGTTGTATGAAGGTAGATGAAATTTACATAGAAATTCTATTTTAAATGGAGCTTTGATGGGCTGCAGGTACAGTTCAGCAGCACAGGGCCTGCCTGGCAAGAGCGAGGTCAGGAGTTTGATTCCCAGTGCCAAAATAGATAAATAAACAAATAAATAAATAAATAAATAAATGTAGCATTGATACAGCAATTAATAAAATAATGGGAAAGACATCACCAGATCAGAAGAGTTCCACAGAAGATGATTCAAAGCCTCACTGAGTGGGACTGAGGGTCCGGTTGGCACAGTTCAGCATGGCTTTGTAGCAGACAGTCACTAGTTTTCTGTAGTTTTCAGGCAGTGTCCCACTTCTGAGAGTCAGAACTCAGAAAATATTTATTGATTATGGGTGGGGTGAGAAATTGGCATCAAAGACATCATGGAAGTTCAAGACAGTACAAGATTTTAAGATATTGCTAAATGCATTAAAATAGCTGTGTACTTTGGTGAAAATGAGTATGACTAGATGTAGGAAGTTCTTATGTACTAGAAATCACAGCAAAAGGGAAGCAGTAATGTGAGGATTGTAGGGTGGAAGATATGAATGCGAGTGACACTGCAATCAGAAAAAAGAGGATTTGTGAGTCAGGATCTGTTCGTTAACACAGTGCATGGGAGAATGAGGTGGAGGCTGTGAGCATGCGGGTGGGTGGAGGGGTGACTTTATGGCACAGATTTGTGGGATCGTGGGTGAGCATGAACCTGAATGTGAAATGGGAGTGGAAATTATCTAGTAAGACTGTTGACACTTATAGTCATAATTGGTAGAAATTCAAACAAATTAGTGGTATTGGGATGCAGATAATAAATTACTAGTCTAAGTTGGTATTTTAAATATATAAAGATGTAAATGGCTGCAACTTGAGACCATACTCATAAGTGAAATAAATCAGACTTGTATGTGTAAATATCATATTGTCTCCCCAGTGTAAAAAATGAAAGAGTAAATAAGATCCAAAATGTACACTAGATATTGTGAAGGCAAAAGGGAAAGAAACTGCTCAAGATGCAAGATAATTTTATATATATATATATATATATGTACAAGATAGATAATTATGCTACCAGTCTCTGTTAGTTCATCAAGAGAGCAGTTTGCACTTTCATTGTTTGATTGTTTGACCATTTTTTCATGCTAATATCTTATAATCTGAACAACTGCTTTGAAGATAGCAATACACAATATACTAACCATTGTGAATCACCCATTATTTTGTTTAGAAATTCTGTATCATCATTTTTATTCTTTTTTCATTTAAAAAAAGATTACAGTAAAAAAAATAGGTTTTGAACAAAATTCCCCAGTCCTCTGTCCATGTGAAGCTGCACAGACTAGGAGGAATCCCACTGGAAAAGCATTCAATGAATAAAGTATTCACAGAAGAAAGAATGAAGGTCTGTCAAAGTAAAGTTAAAGAGAGGTTTTACACCAGTATAATAGAGGAGAAGGAGCCATTGTTGACGGTGGTTTCTCGCGAGAGGCTGTAAATGAGAATCCATGGAACAGGATGCAGAAGGATAAGATAGTTTCAAAGGAGATTTCTCAGTGAGTGCTTTATTTAATAATTTGAGGTCTTTTATAAAAAGTGTGGAACATCAAGCAATAAAATGTGTTAGATAATTACTTTTTTACCTAAAAAAATAGAATATGGAGGGACAAAAAACCCTAAAATTTTTTCTCAAAACTCTTAGACAGAATGAAGTTTTCTCAAAATTTCCATCAAATGAAAATTACTAATCTCTCAAACAAGGACTACAAATATGTATTTAACTTGAGTCATACAAGCCAGAGTAGATGATGAGTTGGTTTTTTCATACTACTTCTTTAATTCTAATAGCTCATCTTATTTAGGAATCATTGTAAGTCTGTAGGAGTAGAAGACAGATGATGAATTACATCTTCCTAAGAAGTTTGAAGTCTGTAGTTTTATTTTATGGCTCTAGATTTCTCTCACATGCTTAACTTTTAAGAAGATGAAAAATATTACCTATTTCTTTGAAACATGCTCAACTCTATGAACATTAAACATTTTTATGGAGTTTATAAAAACTACTCAATAGATTAGTAAATTTAAGTAGTATATTAGTTTTAAAGATTGTTAAATGTATGCAGGTCATATTCACTCATTTTAGATGTTTGATTTCAGGAAATATATATAACCATGGAGCCACCACCATAATCGAGACATTATTTTAAACATCCAGAAAAACTACCTGTAGGCCAATCACCTGCTAATGTGATAACCATCCCCGTAGTTTTGTCTTTTCCTAAATGTTATAGAAATGATATATATAATGCCTTTTTGTCTGGTTTATTTTACTTAGCACAATAATTTTTGAAATGTAGCCAAAATGGCTAGATCCCTTATTATTCACTCTGTTGCTGGATTGAATTCTGTTGTATGGAGACAACATGATTTGTGTACACTTCAGTTCATAGACACCTAGATTTATTCCAAGTTTTAGCTATTGTGCTTACTGCTAGTATAAATTATGTACAGGTTTTTGCTTGAGCACATTTTCATTTCTGTTGTTTAAACACTTAAAAGTGGTTTTCTGGACAGTATGGTACCAGCATGTTTACCCTCACAAGACACTTCCAAACTGCTTTCCAAAGCAACTATTAAATTGTGCGTTTCAGTCAGGAATGCGTTAGTGTTTCGGTTGTCTCTCTTTTTTATCATCATTTGGTACTATCAGGTTTGTTTGTTTTTTTAATTTTAGCCAGTCTAGCATATGCAATAGCTCCTTATGGTTTTGCTTTACATTTTTAATATCTAATTAACATCTTTTCATATACTTACTTATAAAACGTGTATTTCTTTGGTAGTGACTCAAATTTTTGGTTCATTTTTGTGGACTTGACTTTTTTTTAAGAACAGAAATATTTATTGAGACAAAGCATCTGTCTGAGAGTGAGACAGAAAGGGTCCCAAGTGGGTTGCCAAAAACTCTGTCTTTTCTAATGACTTTTATAGAGTAAAACCTTGATGGAGAAAACTGGGAACTTGCAAGGCAGATGGGCTTGAGGTGGGACAGAACTGTGGTCAACCAATAAGATTAATTGTTTAGGTAAAATTGACCAAATCAGGGACAATTGTTGGATTCAAGATTTTTGTCAAATATTTGTTACCAAATATTTGTTTCAATTCTATCTTTTCTCTGCATATTCCAAATAATGCCCTCAAAGTTTTCTATTTTGAAGAAGTTCTATATAATAATATTACAACCTGGTTTTCTAGCTAAGAGATCCTTGCTAAATATTCTGAAATTTTAGGTTTTACACTTTAGTCTGTGATCTGTTTAAAGTTGATTTATGTCTATGTGCAAGGTTTAAGATTCATGATTCATTTCTTTTCCATATGTAAATCCAATTTAGAATTACCTGATAACTTTGTTGAAAATCAATGGGTCATATAAATTTAGGTCCATTTGGGTTTTTCTGTTATGTTTGATTAATTATATGCTACCTGTCTTTGCTTCAATTCCATACTGTCTCTGTGTCTACTGTCTTTGTAGTAAATTATAAAACTGGAGAATGTAGACCCTTCCTTTAAATTTTTTCTTATCAAAATTATTTGAGGTATTCCATGCCCTTTGTTCACCTATATAAATTTTAGCATCCACTCATCAATTTTTTTGTAGATATAAAAGCCTGCTGAAATTTTGAAAGGATTTGTTTTGAATCTGTAGATGAATTTGGCTGGAATTGATACCTCAAAAAGGTTGAGCATTCTTATCTCTGAGCATAATCTATTGCCATACTTTCTTCAAGTCTTTAAAATTTTTTAATCAATGTTTCGTAGATTCAGCATGTAAATATTACATATTTTGTTCAGTTTATTCTTTTTTGTTTTGTTTGTTTTGTTTTGATCTTTCTGAGAGAGGATCTCACTATGCAGTTCAGGCTGGCCTTGAGCTTACTTTGTAGCCCAGGCTGGTCTCGAACTCTCAGCGATCCTCCTGCCTCAGCCTCCCGAGTGCTGGGATTACAGGCATGTGCCACCATACCTGGCTTCAATTTATTCTTGTTTCATGTTTTTTATGATATTACAAATGATTTACTATTATAACTGTTTATTATGAGTGTACACGAATGTGCTTGATTTTTGTATAGCTATTCTAAACTTATTAATTCTAGTAGATTTTTTTCAGCAGATTTGAGGGAGATTTTCTATGTAGACAATCAGATCAGCTGTGAAGAAGAATTTTCTTGCACAATTTTTTACCTATGCACTATTTATTTTTCTTGTCTAGGGCTTCCTTTACACATTAAATATGAGAAGTGAAAACAGACACTGTTTTCTCATTTTTAATGTTACGGAAATAGTTTTCTGCCATTGTGCACTATTATTTGTTTCTTCATATATGCTCTTTATCATACTGAGAAAACATCTAGTAATCACACGCTACCTTCTGAGTCTTCCCCAGTGAAGCATTTCAAGTTTAGATTTCTGTTATCAATCTTTCCAAGGAAATATAGGTTTTATCGATCACATTTTTTTTCTTTAACGTTCACCACTCTGTGACCACTGTTTGACTCTAAAGCTGGTCCACTTTTACAGGAATTTGTTATAGTCTACCATTCCAGATACCAAAATCTGTATTACTTTGCTTATTCTATGGAGTAAATTTCCACAAAATTAGCAGATTAAAACAAGATGTATTTATTTCTTAAACTATAACGTTAATGTGATCTTTATTATACAGTTTGTCTGGTATCTGCATCCTAACAATTAGATAGTATACGCTATAAAATCCAAACCCAACCATTCAAAATTACACTAAGTGAAGAATAAACCTACAGCTGCATCTCTTAAAAATGCACACAATTCACCTGGTCCTCCTGTAACAGTATTATTGACAGAGTCAGGTAGCACAAGAGAAGAGGGAGCAGAGAGAGTTTGTGCTGAAGTGTGTTTCTTTGGTGATTTCACTTTTATTCTACATGCTTAGCACATTACACTTGTATTTAACATGTAATAAACATTAGTTGTTTACAACAAGCTCAGGTTCTGGGGTTCAGGAAGCTGGACGTGGCTCATCTGGGTTCCCTTTTTCAGAGTTTCAGCAGGCTGCGATCAAGGCTTGAGTGTGACTGTGCTCATCAGGACAGTCAGCTAGGGAAGAATCTCCTCCAGTGCTCATGGAGGCTGTTGGCAGAGTTCATTTGTTTATGACCAAGCCGGGAGTCCTCCCTTTCTGTGGGCTCTCACCTGCAGGACACTCGGGGTCAGAGGCTGTGTGCGGTTTCCTGCCATGTGATCCTTTCCACGTGCGGTTCGCGGCACAGTGGCTTCCCCTGAAGGGCAGCATCCGAGCGAGAGCGTGTGTCTAGTAAGTGCACCGTGGAGGGGAACAGTGTTAGGGAAGTGACGATCATCGTATTTGCCACATTCTGGGAACTGGTGGAAAATCTGAGCAACATTCAAAGGGAAAATATGCAGAGGCATGAGCTTCAGGAAGTGAGGTCACAAAAGCACCTTAGAACATGCTCGTGGTACCTTTGTCGCCTACTTTGCTGAGAGTGCTTATTCTCAGTGGATGTTGAATTTTGTCAAAACTAGGATTTTCAATACCTTTTGACATAATGATGTCCTTTTTTCCTCTTTAAATTGATCCCATGATGACTTACATTGATTGATTTTTGTATGTCCATCCAACTTTGCATCCCACGGATAATATTCTGCTTGATTATGAAGTATTCTTTTTTATATATTGATTGCTCTGATCTTCTAACATTTATTAATACCTATATCCATGAAGCTGTTTATCTGAAGTTGATCTTATTATTTCTTCATCTGGTTTTGATAAAAAGGTAAAACTGACTTCATAAAATGAATCGGGAAGTATTTTCTCCGGTTTTGTATAGGAATTTGTACAGAATTGGCATTATTTCTTAAATATTGGTAGAATTTGTCTCTGCAGTCATTTGGGACTGCAGTTTTTATTAGGAAAATGTTTTTCTTTACAAATTAAATTTGCCAATAGCTGTAGGGTTATTCAACGTCCCTATTTCTTCTTAAGTGATCCTTAGTAGTTGGAGTTTTTCAAGAATCTGTTTACTTCATATGTTTTAAAATTTATTGGCATATCATTTTTCATAAAATTTCTTTATTGACCTATTAATATGCATAGGTTTGCTCTTGCTCCTAGTATTTTGCTTTTGTTCATATTTTGCTTGCTAACTCTGACTACAGATTTATCAGTTTCATTAATCTGTTTAAAAATAGAGCTCCACTGATTTTTATATATTGCTTTTCTGTTATTTGCTCTAAATCAACGAAGTCTTAAGTCATGAAAAGTCTGGAATGTAAAAGTTACAGATCTGAGTATAACTTTTTAGTTTTACTTTTAAATGCAAATTTTACAGTACTACCTGAACACCTTAAGCAAATGGTTGGTGAATATTATCACAATGCAATTGAACATAGCTACTCAACAAGAAAAGAAAAGACTAGAAATTACTTAGAAACTTACCTTCTCAGATTTTTGGAGACATTAATTAATTTTAATTTTTACATTAACTAAATTATGTAGATAAATGTTATTACATTTTTACAGATAGAAAGCACGAACTTACTATTTAAATTCCTGGTTCTTTTCATGGTATTTTACTGTATCAGAAATCTTTTTGGTTGATGTAAATTAGAAGATACATTTTGAAAATCTTGAAATATTTGTAGTGTTCAACAATGAGGAAAGTATTAATAGATTATGATACATCTACTAGGTGATGTGAAAGTTATTGTAAGATGACCTTACGTGACTATTTGACAAATCAATCCAGTTTCCTCTTCTTGATATGACATATTTAATACTTACTACTTCTTCACACCTCTACGTGTCCTAGTTTGAATTATAAATTGTGTAGTCAGTGTGCATGCATTAAAAATGAAGGATAATTATAAAGTACAAGAAGAAATACTAATTCAAGTTTGCAGTGATGTTAAAATGATTAGTAAGAATTTAGAAATACATGAAATGATAGTCATGGTATGTTAAAGAGGTGAGATTGTGGAAAGTATTTGTTGTTCTCCACGTGTCCTCTAACATTACGGTAGCTATTCCATAATTTCAGTCTGTACATATGAATGTATTTAGATGGAAAAATGCTTTTCTTTTGGAGTAGAAGCTTTTACTTTGGCTTCTTAAAGCTGGGCATGGTGATGCATGCCTGTCATTCCAGCACATGGGAGGCAGAGGCAGAAGTATCACCACAGATTCAAGGTCAGCCTGGACTCCATTATGAGTTAGTTCAAAGCCAGCCTGGAATATGTAGCAATGCCCTATCTCAAACAACCACACACACACACACACACACACACACACACACACTGGTTTCCTAATTACAACGTATAAAATGTTAAATGGCTTCAATGTTCTATTAGAAGTTGAATGCATGGCATGTTTTCATTTAACTTAAATACAGTCAGTAAACTGAAATGTTGAAACAATGTCCACAGCCAATCTTTTTTTCTTTTATTAGTCGTGTTTGCGATACATAATGTTTACTTTCATCCTAGGGAATTCATAGACTTAATACTTGACTCTTCTATTACCCTTGCCACTCCACTCCCCTCTCGCCCTCAATCCTTTCCCTATTTTCATTACTGTTGTTGTTATTACTTAAGTTCACGTTTGTGACATGTGATGACTACATTCCTTGTTAGCAGCTGGTGCACACACGCAGTGCCTTTTCATGCCTCTCACGTCCCATTTCCCTCTTCCCTCCACTCACCCTCTGTCTCTGGGTCCCCTTTCCACTGGCAAAACAGGCACCTCCCAGCTTCCTTCCCCAGGCTTTTATTTCACTCTTTATTTATATTTTGGATTACTCAAGTGACAGGAAACTATATGGTATCAAGCTGTGTGTCTGATTTATGTCATTTAATATTATTCACTTTCCTACAAATATCTCAAATTTATCCTTCTTTATAGCTGAGTAGTATGCTGTTCTGTATAAATACCAACATAACTTATTTTTGGTAGTCTGATTTTTCAATTTGGATCTGCAATGTGTGATCAGGTTTTCAACCCTAAAAGAAATGTTCTATGTAATAAGTCATTTTTTTCTCCTGTGGCATAAGCACTGCCAAAGAAGCAGTAGTAAGACAATTTTTTGATGAAAGGAATAATACAATGCCATTTAATATGGATTATGAACTGAGGATGGAAGAAAGTTGAGACAGCTCAAACTGTCCACATAAGTAGAAAATTCGTATTTTTAAAGCCTTTTTGCTCATTAGTTGTGACACATTAAGTTCTTGCATTAATGATTTTAACCTTCTACTTATAACTGTATTGTATTGATTTGCTTTTTTGAAAAATCATAATCTTTCTACCAGTGACTCATATAACATTATGTCAGTAAGACAGTAGCTAAGTTTCAATTGAAATCTCGCTAACATCTGTGCAGTTAGCAAAACACCATCGTGTTATCAGGATGTGAACTATAAAGCATTACACAAAGAAATACTTGAATAAAAACAATTATTAGCCCCAGAAATATTTTTATTCCTATAGGATCAGGTTTAAATGTCTCAGTTGAGCATTCAAGTCTCTCTAAACCCTGACCCCTACTGATAGTCTCAAACCTTAGCTCCCAGTGCCATAATATGCGAAGAATTCACTGTAGATCTCATCTTTGTGGCCCACCCAGGTATC
Organism: Dasyprocta punctata; assembly: GCA_004363535.1. Classification (NCBI taxonomy): domain Eukaryota; kingdom Metazoa; phylum Chordata; class Mammalia; order Rodentia; family Dasyproctidae; genus Dasyprocta; species Dasyprocta punctata. The sequence continues at coordinate 31,835 of RJWM01009514.1, forward strand.
TTCTTACCTCTACATTATATAAACCCTCCTCACTCTTCCCCTGCATTCTTCCCCCTACTCCTTTTTCCCCCACTTTTGTGACGCTTACTTCTCTGTGTTAATCAGCTTTCCTGTTGCTGGGACCAAATATCCAACACCCACAATTTAAAACAGGAAATGGTTTGTTTGACTCATGGTTTCAGGGGGTTCAGTTCATAGTTGTCTGGCTCCACGACAGGAACATCATGGCGGAGGAGCTTCTTAGCAGAATGCTGCTCACCTCACAGAGACAGAAAGCGAGGGAGTAGTGTCTGATAGAAAGGGGCAAGAGATCAGATATAATCCCCAAGGCCATGCCTCCATGACCCAGCCAGACACTTTACTTCTCCCCTAGATGGCTCGCAAGCCAATCAAGTTGACAATCCAACTTGGCTGTCACACTCTCTTAAGAGCAAACTTAAAAGACATCCTCTATGAAGTCATATTCAAACATTCCAACTCCAAAATACAGATTTGCACATGATATTTGTAAGGAAAACAACTAATATAATAAAATTACAACCTTCATAACCAGTGTAAGATTACTGCCCTAAAGAATGTTAAGAATTGCTGGCAGTTAATCTAGAAATATGAATTATGTTTAGTGTGGATTCCCCAGAAGTAGGTATTTTGAAGTGAAAATAGATGTTCAGGAGATGCTCATAGGACAGACAGGTAGTTGAGGATGTGTTCTCATGCTGTTTATTGGCATTGACCACAGAAACTTCATCTCTCAGGGGAGCTCTGGGGAGTGCGGCAAAACTAGCACAGACTTGTTAGACACAGTGGGTGTGGGAGTGGAGGTGTTTATATTCCTGCCAGTCAGTCACTAAGGACTGCTCCTGGGGACATTGATTCCCTGGACTCTGCCTCGGGGTATGCATGACCAGAGGACGCTCCAGCAGCTGAGCAAACCTGTGACGAGAGAGCAAGGGTTTAGCAATCAGCAGTTGTTCCCGTTTGCACCGGAGAAGGGGTGCAAGGTGCTGGTGTGGCAGCAAAGAACTGGGCAATAAAAATTGTTTCACAGAAGCTGAACCACAAATGCTGATAAACTTATGAAAATACTGTTCATAAACAGTCAGGGAAATGGCTTTTACTATTTGACGTTTACTGAATTGATAAAATCAGAAAGAAAAATATCGTAAAACCAAAATGACTAAGGTCATGAGAAGCACAGTTCTTATGCACTGATAGTTTGGTGACAAGTGGATAAAACTACTTTTAATAAAATTTGGCTACATTTAATAAATTTAAAATTGTATTTCCTATGTCTGAGTAATGTCACTTTTAGGGATGTAACAGCAGTAATTTCCTATAAAGGTATATGCTGGATATATCTTCTCAAATAGCCACAGAAGTCCTACTTACAGCAGCAGAGCAAGAATCTAAAAACAAATGTAATGTTCATTATAAAGAGAATAGTAGATAAATTGTGATATTCAAACATGTGGAATGGCAGACTGCACTATGATGGCTGATCATTTACATTAAATATTGAACTTGAAAAGGCTAATGCTGACTTATAAATGTCTCAGGGAAATGTACATAGTGTGATTAGATTTATATAGTATTAAAAAATAGGCAAAACTAATATAGGGGAATGAAACTCCCAACCTACTAGATGTCTAGTACGAGTTCATGTTCTCTTAAAATCAAAGAATGTATTTTAGGAACAATGGAAGTTAAGAGCAGAATATATTTATTGAGAGAAAGAAAGCTTCTGCCAGGGAGAGGGACAGAAGGGGTCCCGAGTGGATTGCCAAAGACTCAGTCTTTTCTAGGGACTTTTATAGAGCAAAACTACAAAGTGAGGCAGGCCTAAGGTGGGAGAAACATGGGAATTTGCAAGGTGGGCATGAGGTGGGACAGAACTATGGCCAACCAATAAAATTACAAGTGTAATTACTCAGGTAAAATTGATTAAATAGGGGACAAATGGGGAGGTGAGTCACATAGCAAGCAGGTATGCATACAGAATAGGGTCTTTACTGGTAAGCGGTTGGGTTAATGGCTCCTCCTTGCTTCCTCAAGGTGAGCCATACCTACTTAGAATATCAGTCCTTAGGATATGGGTATATTTGTCTGATCTTTTGTCTTGAGGTCTGGCCCACAGCAGGAGGTGTCTATCTCCTCCAAAGTTACAAGATATCTGGTCTTCTGCACGGGCTCCCTCAAGAGCACAGCCCTATACTTTTTCTAACTAACACAGCTGCCTATAACAAAACCACAAAGCACATGTTTCTTTTTTAAAGAATTAAGTGGTTGCAGAGGAAAGCTCTTTGAATGGTAACATGATTAACACCATTTAGATAATGTAATGGGGAGGTACACCTAGAGAGTGTCAAAGGCTCTGTTCTATTTCTTCACTCTATTCAGCGTACACATATATTTTTTTAGATAAAGCTATCAAGAAACTATTTCATGGTAAAGATTGGGCAGAGGAAGAAAAGCCATGAAATAAAACTGAGATATCATGTCCCAGGAGTAGGAGAATAAACAGAAAGACTGTTGTCATAGAAGCAAAGAAGGAGAGAATGGTCAACACTAGCAACTGTTCCTAAGCAGTGTGGGATAGAAAATGAAATGAAGCTAATGGGATTGGGACCAAAGAGGTCATTGGAGGTTTTGATGAGTGCGGTTTCACGAACAGAGCAGGGGCAGATGCCAGAAAACAATGCCTGAGGAGCAGTAAAAAGCAGGGAGCTCTTTAAATAATTTTAGCAGCAAATGCAGAAAAGGAGATAGATTATAATTTGAGCAAAAGGCAAATTGCAAGGCTATTTAGTATACACATATAACTGTATGTATGTATAAGTATGCAAGATAGATAACTATACTACTAATTCTCTGTTAGTTCATCAAAAAGAATAGTTTGTGTTGTCATTGTTTGATTGATCATTTTTTATGCCTAGATCTTGTAACTTGAACAACTAATTCTAAGATAACAATATGTAATGTATTAACTAGTATTAATTTCTTACTTTTTTTGAAATTCTGTATTATTTCTACCCTTTTTTCTGTTTTGCTTTTTAAAGAAAAAAAAGAAATATTTTATTAGAAAACATAATCCAGACTAGACCATACATAAAGGTATTAAAATGTTTAAATAGAAATTTACTTATAGGAAAAAAATCTGTATCATTTCAAGAAAAAATCTTTCAAGTAAGTCTTTTTTAGTGAACAAAGATGTGATATTTCAAGTAACTATTTCATCTATCTTCTAAAATTCTCCCAAAGAAAGTTATCTCAATTTCTGATCCCTCTAATAGCCTTTATAATTCTGCTTAATTACCTTTTCAATGTTCTTGCTAACTTTTAATAAACATAAATTGTACCAATTTGAATCATAACATGAAAGCATGTTGAGTTTGCACTGAAAATAATTATCAGTGAAGGTGTCAACTTATTCTTTCCCTTTCCATATTAGACAAATTTTGTCATCACAGTTTTATGTAGGCAAAATACAATGATTTACTGAAATCATAAAATGTACAGATATTCTTACCTGACCGTGGCTGTGAATATTCTACTAAGAAAAGAATGCTAATTTTGAAATTACAAAACATGCCACACAACCGGAGATTCCCATTAAAGAGGTGATGGCTGGTGTGTCTAAGTTTGGACTGGCAGTAAAGGACTTTGTCACTGACTTTGAGAGAGTGACAAGGAGGTGGGTGACTGCCATTTATTTTAATAATGGGCCAAATTTTCAAGCTGTAACAACATGCTCAATAAATTCTTTCATTACTATGCTACCAAAGGAGAGTTGGAAAATGTATTACAGTTCTATTTTTTTTGTCTCAGCGATATGTATTTTTGTTCTGTTTCTATAGTAACATTGATGCAATGGCTAAAACTTTAACTCCTTTTTAGACTCCCTGATGGCTTCACGCAGCTTCTAAACTTGACCCAACTCTACCTGAATGACGCCTTTCTTGAATTTCTTCCAGCCAATTTTGGAAGGTAAGAAAAAAAAATGTAAGTTACGCAATTTTATTCACCTTCAGTAAGTGCTTTACCAGGGTCAGCGGATGAGGCTTCAAAAATGACAGTGGGTTTGAAGATGGGCCTCATTATTATGCAACAAATGGAACTCTATAAATGCGGGAATGAAGTTTACTTCTGCAAAAATGGAATAAAGTTAGGTTTTCACATAGCATCAATAAACAAATAAATTCTAGATGAATTTGAGGGTTAAATATCAATAACAAGTGAAGCCACAAGCTGATCTGGAAGAAATTCAGTCAAATATTTGCCCCTTAGATTGTGAAATGCCTTTATAAGCATAGAAGCAAAAAAGAAAATTATAAAATCAATAGCACTTGAATACTCTTAAAATAATAAAATAAAACATTTAAGGTAAAACCATAAATTAAGAAAATATTTTTATTCTATATGAAAAATAAATTATAGCCTTAATATATAAAGAATTTTTCCAAATGAATATGAAGACAAGAATCTTGAGGAAATAATATGAAAAGGCAATTCATAATAAGACACGGAATGGCCAGTGAACACATGAAAACTGTTTATCTTCAAAAGTCATGAGTGTGATACAAATTAACATGACAGTGAGAGACTGGGTTCTAGTCTACTGTGAAAACTGCCCCAAGAGTGTGAGGGCAGAGATAAGCTCCCATTCTGCTAAGTGGATGGCAGTGTCATGCCCTTTATGCAGAGAAACATGCTTTAAAAGCTTTGAAAAGACTGACAGACATCACCTTTGTGTTTGATTTCTAAGAATATCGCACACTATCCCCAGATATCACATAGGGTTTATAGACAAGTGTAGTTCTTATTACTGACAAAATGAACAAAGTGAAATTGCATCTGTCTAGAAAGTTGGTGAAACAGACAATTCGTTCACATGATAACACTATGTGGCAGTTAACAATCTTGTATCAGGAAAATACATAGTTTTAATTCCTATGGGCGTTTAATCTAGGAGCATACACTAACAAAATATATGAGCTGTGTGTTCAATATGAATATTCATGAGATGAAACAGTGGTTACTCTGGAGTGAAATTATGGGTAACTTTCGTTTTTATTCGTATTTTTTTCAGTATTTTCTGGCTGCTCTGCTCTGCAGTTTTATTTTCTATAAAAGATGTATCTTAAAAGCTAAGGCATTTTAATTTTTCATTGTCAACTACATTTTTCTAAATGATCATCTTCGAAATTGTTCAAATAATGGATGGGGCATAACTCAGCACCTGTTTGCAGAAGCTCGTACGTGACCTGAGCACTCAGTGGGATAGAGGAGTTCACTTAGCATGTGACAGCTTCTGGTAGCACACTGGAAGCACATTAATGTTCCTCAGCTGTTCCTAGTTTTGTGAATGATGATATCCCTGTTAACACCATTTACTTGGACTGATTCTTAGAAGAGCATTTTCCTTGCTTCTAAATGAATTGAAAGTTCACTATCTATCCACATAAACCAGAACTGTCCTTCTGGTACAGGACAACACTGTGATATATTTCTCAATTATCACATTATTAAATGTTTAATAATCATCCTACTTTGGACTTTTTTGACTTGGATTTTTGTGAGTCCCCTTGAATTCACAGATTTCCAACCTTTTTGCTTATCTGGGCAGCCCTGATTGAAGAGGAACTATGTTGGACTGCATATAAAATAGATTATATAATATAATGTGATATAATATGCACAGGCAGCAAAACTTCCTCTCTTATAATTTAACTTATGAAATTATTTGTGAAATAACACAAGCCCAAGTTTAAATAATTAAATAAAAAACCTTACATGCGTGCTCAATAACAATAAAGGCCTAGGTTCACAAGCACGCACACGTGGGTAGTTTGAAATACGATCTTTGGTAGTTGTGCGTTTTACTCACTACATCATCCCAGTGTGTGTCACACTTGATTCACACAGGCTTTGATTTAACTGTGTGTGGCCGGCTAGGGGAGCAGAGTTGGTGTTGCACTGTGCCTGGACCTGAGCAGGTCACGATCCAGCCCTGCACAATGGAGTCATGAAAAATGTCAGTAAAATCACACAATGCTATGAATAGTTGATGATCTGTGGAGCTGCGTTACTCACTGTCCAGGACCACATGTGTCCCATGCAACACAATTCAGATGCACCTGCTTTAAGTAATCCTAAAGTAAAAATGAGATGTGAGCAAACAGAAGGCATAAAACCAATTCCCAAAGTATTTGGAATTAGAATTTGGGTTCTATGTAAACTGACTTCCAAAATGCCCTCTTTCATTATTAGAATTTAAAAAGAGTTTTTTAACCTTCACTTGCGTAGTTTAACAAAACTATGCTTAATAACCCTTCCAAAACCTGGGACTCTATACTCCTAAAATCTAATATCAATCTCAGAATTTCATCATGCTAACTGAGGAGATTTGAGACATATGTTTAAGAAACATCTTTTACTAGCAATATATCCATCCACTGAAGAACTGATTATTTCATGTGTATATTGAGTTATACAATTAAAATTAAATTAGAAATTTAATAGGAAGCAGAAAAATGGAAATGGAAAGAGACCTAGATTAATACAGGGGCTTATAGGTGAAATACCTGAATAACAAAACCTTAAGAATACAGAGAATCTAGTTAATATCTGTTCTGCAGTAGCTTCATCTGAGTATCTTTCAAAGCTCTGTTTAGCCATGAGTGACAGTAGCATGTTACAGATGACAAATCTCAGCCACAGGGTCTGAGGTGCCTTCCAGGTGACAAATGTCCCCCAAGCGATAGGAGCTCTGAGCACCTCTCATCCTCTGTGCATGGCTTTCTGCAACTCTGACATTGTCACAGGGTTTCCAATGCAGCAATCCTTTTAGAAGTGTTAAAACCTTAGAGTTGATGAAGCAGACCCCGCTGTGTAATGAATGAAATCAGCTAATAACTTACAAGAACAGATGACGCACTCAGACATATTCACATATTCCAGTCCTATGAGTTTCACATATTCTAGCCCTATGAATTTGGTACTTTTATCATCCACATATAGTTTAGGGACCTAAAGTTAGAAGGAGTCATTTAATTTGCAAGGTGTCACAGGCAGAATATGAAAGTCTAAATTTTCATACAGATCTGTCCTACCATGAAGCCTAAATTATTTACCTCTATGCTATCCTGTTTACTTTTCAAGTAACAGTTATAGTTCTGGGGGGAAAGTATTGCTATGTCTTAGTGAACACAACACCTAGTATTTTCTACATATTTAATAACCTGTTGAATGCACAAAAGTAAAACTAACAGTGAGTGCATTTTTAAAACATTAGACATTTAGAAGGCCTGGGATTCAAAGATGTCATTGACATGTCTTTAATTTTACAAAAGTGATTTACCTTTTCCCAGAGTTTCTGTAACTCTGTTTACCATCAATCTGCATGTTTCTTTAAAATCTATAACCACAGAAAAAAAAATTTGACCAGAGTTATTTGGATTATGACAATTCACTTTGCCATACGAGTATTTTATACAGGAACAAAATTAATTTTTAAAAATTCTTTTCCATAGACTTGTCAAATTGCGGATCTTGGAGTTAAGAGAAAATCACTTGAAAACTCTACCAAAGTAAGTGATTGCATATTTTCTAAACTTTGAATTGTGACTTTGAGAAAAAAGAGCTACTTCTCATTTTGGCTGTTTTGTCATTTTGACTGATTCATTCTAATTTCTTCTTAAAGGTCAAAAAAGTAAAGTAATCATATTAAATAAGAATGTATTCCATCTCAAAAACTGTAATAACAAGTAGGAGTAGGAAGAGGCTGTTAAAGATTTTCTCGTAGCTGAAGATATATACCAAGAAATTATTCCACTAAAACTTATGAATTTGTCACCTTTACAACTGAAAACTAACAATTTTACAGAGTTCAACCTACAAAGATGCTTAATTCTATAAGTTAATTTATGGATTGTGGTATTTTTCAGCTTTTAAATCAAGAATATGCCAGAAAAGTTTTTAGAAAAAAAGATTAAAACTTTTCAAGAGATTCTGAAGTGATTTAGTGAAAAAGAAAACATCACATTTATATAATCTTACAAACTATGCACTAGTCTATTTCAAATTTGGTTCATATAAATGCGCTGAGTATTTGAAAGTAACAACTAATCTCCAAAATGTTATGCATTAATTTAATAAAATGCTTTGTCTCATTCTACTTTCCTTTTTTCGTGTCTAACAATAGAATTTTGTGTTCACAGAAATAATTATTGTCGAATGTAAAGAATTATTTACAATGGTTTTTTACTCAAATAAATCAACATGATTTAGATGTTGTATGTAAAATACATACTATGTTGCTGTTCCTTCAGTATTACAGAAAAACGTTGAGGATAGTGATTATTTTCTATTTCAACAAGGCACATTTTCTGCTGAACCAAAACTTCTTATTTTATATCTTTTAAATCCTTTTTGATACTAAATGAGATCGAATAGCATTGTTTTTTAAATGAATATGTCAGTGAAATAACTTCAGCTACGGTTTAGGAATGATACGACATATGAAAGTGTAGTGATTGCAATATAATGACATAATTATGATCATAACTTTCAACAATAGTATGAAATCCGTTTAAACACACACACACACACACACACACACACACACACACACACACACAGAGAGCACTTCTATGCCTTCCTTAGTAAGTGGCAGTTCAGGAGAGTGCCCAGAAAGGAGATGTAACGCCCTTCTCTGAGCTGAAGCATCATCCCTGACCCGAACCCGAGACACTTCCGGATTTAGAGGCATCCACAGACATGTGAACGTGGTTGGCAGTCCTGCCTGTTCCAATATTCGTCTCCTGCAAATGCAGTTAGTGCCCCTGTTCCCATCCCAAATGCTTTCATTTTTCACACTGTAAAGTGACAGTGTGGCTAAGTGGAAGCTAAACGAAGATGAAGCAGCAGTTCTTCCGTTTATCTCGATGTATACGTTTACGTCAAGGAAAAAATACGGAGTATATGGAAGACAACCTCACTGCTCCAAAATATTGGCTTGGAGTTTAAATATAAAATAAACCTGACCTAGATTGCAGGATTTTTCATATGTATTTTAAAAGTAAAATTTTAGTAGAAGGTAAACCTGATGTAGACTGAAAATGTGGACTTTATAAGAAATAGCTGTGGGTATAATACAGAGTAGTGAGTAAAAATCTTTGTCAGTGATGCAAGGGTATTCTGTAGGCTTTGAGACTGGGGTCCACTATTCAATAAAATTAAAATAAGTAGAGTAATATGAATGAGCTATATTTAAAGTAGAAGCATTGTAAAAATGTTTCCTTGGAAGGGACACTGAGTCTCTTTGGTAGACTATTATGCATGCAAATCTTGTGTAGCTATTATAACTTTTCCATTTGAATCTAATGTGTTCATTTTATACCTTATCAACAAAAATCTATAGAACCAAATACAGTCAAAATGTATACGAGCTTTGTTTTAGTTTCAGTGTCTAAGGGGTGAGAATTACTGGAAGAAGTTCTGCCTGGGATAAAGATAAATTTCACTGTATATTCTATATTTTGATCACCATTGTAGACCTGTATCTTAGAAATATGTGAGAGCTTTCTACTTCCTTTTATTTACTATTTCATTGAAAATAAAGGTTAAGATGTAGTTTTAGGAAAACGAATTTTAGTTTTATAATAACTACACCAAGAAGCGATAACTTGTGATTTCCTTGGGGGTTACAAGCAAGATGCTCAATCTTTGGTGGGTCTTCAGTGACTTTCGAATCTTGTCATCCTTTGTATTTAAGCCCGTGTGCCTGGCAATCTATGCAAAATGTAAAAATCTGTAAGAATTATGATATAACATACATTTAATGTATTTCAGTTAATAAACCCATAGAGATATTTTGATGTGTGCTGATTCCAGGATCAAGTTTTTTTCAATTACAAACAGGAGTTACTGTTATAAATTTTTTACAACAGTCTATTGTGATCACTACTCTTAAACATCTGAGAAGTAAAGAACCAAAAGAACAGCCTTTAGCCTCCATGATAGAGTTTTTGCCATAGTGGAAATAACTTGCCCTTAATTATGATTTTAGAAGAGCACCCAGCAAATGTGAAGATAATAAGAATAGATCTAATGAATGCTGCAGGTCTAGGCTCAAACCCAGCCTTGGTTTGCCTGTTGGTCATATTCATTTATGTGTGAGTCTGCTTGTGCATTCCTTCCTTCACTTGCATCTGTAAGGGTGTCTGAGGTGCAGGAATCTAGCAGAGCCTAGATTCTGGGTGGCTGTGTCATGGCAGGTCTCGTGTGACTGGGCTGACCTCATAGAAAGGCTTGACTGAGGTCAAGAATTTGCTATTTAAGCTGGGCTTGGTGGTGCATGCCTATAATCCCAGTACTGAGGAGGCTGAGGCAGGGGCATAGCCACCCTAGGCTCCATGTTGGGTTCCATGCCAACCTGAACTGCATAGCGAGACCCTGTCTCAAAGACAAAAGCAAACAAAGAAAGAAAACTTTGCTACTCTTTTCATGCAAGTGGTTTTGTTAAGTGATCCTCAGTAGCTACAGGCAAGATTAGCGAGACACTTTGGTTCTATGCCACTTGGGCTTCTCTGTAGGGCTACAGTTCAGCAGCTTGCTTCCTCCAGAGAGAGAGAGAGAGACAGAGAGAGAGAGAGAGAGAGAGAATTATCAATATTAATTAAAAGCAGATCTTCATTGAAATATTGTTAGTAAAAGATACAAGATCATGAAAGTCAAAAAAAGACTAATGCTCTAGTTCCAACTGAAGAAGACTAGAGAGACTTTGTAACTGAGAGCAATGTGATTCTGAATTGAATCTTTTGCTGTGTAAGTCATTATTATGACAAATGGCAAAATTTCACTGGATCTGAAGATTAGATGGTGCAGTGTATCCCTGGTAATTTCGTGATTTGGGTAGTTGTATTTTGGGTGGTAGGAGAAAGTCTTTATAGAAATCCACACTACAGTGTTTGAGAACCATAGAGAACCAAATTGGCAATTTACAAATTGTGACCCTAACTCCTGATGTGCCAAGTTTCCTGGCTTAGGAAATACCTGGCAGATTAGTGGAGCACCCTTATGGGTGTGTCTGGGTGGATGGAACCCTGCTTGGGTACTGTGTCCTCTCTGCCCTGTTTCCCTGCTCTGCTTCCTGGCCACCATGAACCGAGCAGCTTCACTCCACCAGACCCTTCCGCCATGATGTCCCTGCCTTGGAGCCGGCTGACTACAGAATGAATCCCCTTAAATAACAGCTAACCTAGACCTTTGCTCCTGTAGGTGGTGAGCATTGGATACAGCTTTCCTGTAACAGGAAAGCTGGCTAACACACTCTAGTTCTGAGAAAAAAAGAATAAGTTTTATAATATCTTGCACTTTTCTGTAACTTTCTGAGTTTTTCAGCATAGAACTCATTTTTTGTTTATTTTTTACTGTTGTCTTGTGATTTATTTTTATATTACCTATTCTATGAAATTTTTAAGTATGCAGTACAATGCAGGTATGCTGCAGCAGATTTCTAGAGCTTACTTATCTTGCAAAACTGACAATTTATACCTATTGAACCAAACTTCCCCAATTTCCTTCTCCTTCTAGCCTACCACATTCTACTTGTTCTCTAAGAGTCTAACCATCTTAAACACCTTATATGAGTGCAAGCCTACAGTCTTTGTCCTTCTGTGGCTTTCTTATCTCAGTTAGCACGTTCATCTATGTCATCACACGTGGAATAGTTTGCTTCTATTTTCAGGCTAATAATTCGTTGTGTGCACATACCATATTTTCTTTCTCCATTCATATATCATGGGATGTTTGGGTTGTCTCTGTATCTTTGCTATTTATAATAGTGATGTAATGAACACAGAAGTGTAGCTACTGCTTTCACATCATTGCTTCACTTCTTTTGGATATATACCCAGAAGGGGTTGATGAATTATATAACCGGGTTGTTTTTTTTGTTTTTTTTTTTTGAGAAAATTGTTCACTATATTTTATGATATGACTGTCTATCATGGCTGTTCATGGTTCTATCCTATGAGACAGAGCAAATAAACTTACTTTTAAAAGTTATTTCAGAGATAAAGTTTTAAAGTTTGTACATGTTGCTACCAAACTAGAGAAAATCATCAGCTTATTTCTGATACATTTGTAGACATAGAGAAGAAGGGGGCAGTTTGCATTCATGAACTCAAATGATTAAATATTTATGAAAATCAGCATTTCAATATGAAAAGTACAACCTGTATGAATTATGTATACATAAATAACTTTCCTACTTGAGTAAAAATAAATGTCTATTAATATTTGTCATTCAAATTTCCAAGGTACTCAGTTTCAAAAAATGTTTCTTTGTCAGGTAAATTCTGTGATAAGATTTTCCCACTTAACTAAAATACAATGCATACCATATTTTCTTTCTTTTAATCTCTCTTTGTGTTATCTGTTTTACTACTAGTTATCATTATCAACATAATTAATCAGAGTTCAAAATTAATATAGATCTGAACTGGACAGATGCGACCAAGACATTTTCTCTTCTGACTTCAGTGTCTTATTAATGAATTTATTTCACTTGGTATTGTGGCACTGTACTATTATTTCAGTGAATTCATCAATTGGTCCCTAAGTGCTACTGTAACAAAAAATCCACTGTCAAGCACATCCTAGTATATGGCTATTTGATGTTTCTGTGATCTCTGATTTTGTAACTGTTTTATAACTGTAATACATAATTGGATAGTTGTGATTTTATAATCACATTACTTTATGCCTTTTTCCAATTTGTATTGATTTATAAGGCATTTTTTCTGAAGCTCTGGTACAATCCCATCCTGGATTACCTTTATGAAAATTAACAAAATGAGAAGTCAGTTCACAGATAGCTGTAGTGCCCTTGGTTTTAGAGAACTGTAATTAGAAGCAGGTGCTTTCTTAACATCTCCTCACTTAGTGCTTTATTTTCACTTCAAATGAACTGAATAATGATGTTAGGCATTTGAAAGCAACATTCTAAACAATGTCACAAGGTTATTATTAGAGTCTCCTCTAAAAATCAAACATGTACTTCCCATGGAGTTACAAAAAGGAAAGATTGTGAGCTCTCTGTCTTGTGAACTAATTTTATTTCTTCTCAACATTACACTCTCATCATGAAATTAAGATTGAGAACATTATGGTCAGCTGAGATAGTATCAGATCCAGGGCGGAAGTAGGCACAGGCACAGAGACAGATGATGCTCTGCTATCCAAATCACCCTTGCCTGAGTACTTCCATCAATCACTACTCTGAGCCCTAGAGATTATAGAAAAACTGCCGGCTAATACAAGAGTGAGGTAGAAGGTACTGTGACTTCAGTTTCATAAAACCCAAGGCTTAGACTCTCATGGGAAAATTAGGCTGTACTCTTAGTTCATTTTTATTTGAGAGGAACCCTAATATCCTAGAGTGGGTGCATCCTTTACTGTCAGACAAACCCAGATTTGTATCCAGGATCTTGTAGTGTGTTTATGAATTATTTACTTTTAGTGAACTGCAAGTATTTTATTTTAAAGAGAACTATACTAAGTATCATTACATCTTTTAAGCTGGAAAACAGTTGGTGAAAACAATGTTTATTAGTATTTGCATCATAAACAAAAGTAGTGTGTATCAGCACTTAGAAATTTTGGGTGTGTTCAAAAGGTATTGGCATGAATTATGTATTTGAAATTTTTATCTCTTAAAACTGTATCATAGGAGAATGGCATTATTTTTCTTTTCCTTTACAATAAAGTCTTAAAAATAGAATGTAATACTCCTATAGCTTTCTTATTTTTAGCAGCTCTTAATGAGTATTGTAAAGACTGTAAATCTTCAATGAAGTCTATAAAATGTTTAAGTATCTACTTACTGAATCTTAGATTGATTTTTTTTTTCATTTTAAAATTGTTGGCTTCCTTGGATCGATGTTGACTTTGCATAGTAAAAGACATGATGATACTTAAATACTCAACACACATCCAGGCCCATGACCACCATTTGTGTCTTCACGGACTTTTACAAATAACCTCGCTGCAGGCTGGATGACAATCCTCCTCTTTGTAGCCTCAGCATAAACACAGTATCTTCACTTAAGGCAAGTTCTGAAACATCGTATTAATATGGATTTAGGTCTCAGTGTCTCTGGCGAGAAAAATACACCAAGAACCCAGTTAACTGATCTGTGCTTGTGGTCTGATATTACCTCTGTGCTGGTGAACTGCCAACATTCATATCCAACCTGAGCTTTTTAATGTGAACCACAATTTCGTGTTCCAATAGCCAGATTACAAAAGGCATACTCCATTTAAATACAGGGTCACTGTATGTTTTAGTAAGAAAACTGGGGCAACAAAAGATACTAATGGCACAGAGTAGGGGAAGAAAGTCAAGACTGAAACTGTCATCGTCTCTGTCCACCACCACGCAGCAAAACAACCAAACTAGGCAAAAATCTCAGGTTCCTTCCTAGATGCTGCCTAAAGACAACACCATCTACTTCATCGTGGAGTCGGGAAAATCAGCACTTTGCTTTCCTTACTTTGCACTCCTTGTAACCGGCCATCAGTCGAGCCACGTCTGGCCCTCTTCTTCCCACTCTTTGAATTCTTCGGTAATACTCGCCTTTGCCTACCACACTCTCTCCACCCCGTACCATTAGAATCGTTTGTCCCGGTTTCTCCTTACTGAAACGTGCAGGGACAAAGGTCCGTTTAAAAGCTGACCATGACCGCTCACAGCTCTCAGGAGACAAACATGTCAAGACCCTCCTTGGTTCGGAGTCAACATTTCTGGCTTCGTTGTCTCCCAGAATTTTCGGCACCCCACGGGGCCTCTGAGACATTCATCCCAACATGGCTTTATATCTTGAAACTTCTTTATTTTGGGCTGAAAAACTGCACATCCTCCCGGAGCTTTCCCATCTCTTTTTGCCATGAGATGAAGCGGGGATCCTGCATTCAGGTTGGTAGGTTGGAGACTCTTGAGTTTCCAGAGGAATTCAGGTCTGGTTCTATAGTTTTATTCAGAAATCTAATAAGCTCAATTTCGTAAGGATACTTTGCTCATCTTGAATAGGTTATCTAATGCGACAGCCTCATAGTCCAACTGCCCAGGAAGCAGTTGGTGAGTAGTGTGCTTCCTTTCTCCAGTTACAGATTTTACAGTGTGGACACTCAGCAGGCACTGTCAGTGGCTTTTCACCAGGGCCATCTTCTGTTTAGGTGCAGAGGGAGAAACAAAGAACTGCGTCTCAGCAGACATGTTTTATTATGGCGTTAATGACATTTCCTTGCCCTCTGCTTTGATTTTTACTTTTAAAAAATGTTCTTCATGAACTAATAATGAACAGCTGCCTGTTATTGGTAGCAGGTTCGTTAAGATACACTAAAAGAGAGGAACTGCATCTAACATTCCATAGATTTTTCACTTACTTTTTGTATCCTTTTTCCTCTCTACTTGAATCGGGGTTATTTCGGGTCTTTCCATATGCAAAATATGTCTTCACCAAGCCTGATTTTCTGCTGAACAGATGCAAGGAGAATATGTCTAAATTGCTATAGTTTCCCACAGTTTCTGTGACATTTAAGATCAGTGCCTGAGCAATATTTAAAATAAAAATTCATGTGAGGTATTAGTTTTATTATTTTAGCTTCTTTGGATTTGTATTTCATATTTCCTTATGGTGACAAGAGATTTTAGATTGCCCTCTTCATAGCTTTCAAACTGGTGATTTTTTTCCTGCCAAACTAGTTATTCTAACATGTTTAGTTCATAGTATTTATCCTCAGAAGGACCCTGAACCTTTACCTAACTACATTGTAATTATCTTCTGACTTAAATTTAAACTTTACTTATAACTTTGACAGAACTTCTGTTCACATATACTACAGTAGCAATCTTTTGTAGGTATAAAGTAAGTGTTCTATGAATTTATGAACAAGATTAGAAATACAACTAATGAGATTAAAAACTATGACTCTTATCAAGCATTAGCTGTGTAAATTTGTGTTCATTCTGATGAAGATTGAATGGAATGTGTTATAGTCTATAGATTGATTAAAAATTGGAATTAAATTTTTTATTTAGGAAATGTTCAGCAGCACTTTAGATAAATGAGTACTTTTGTGTTTTAATTAATCTATATTATGCTATATAGATTAATTTTAAAATCAGAATTAAATTCTCTAGGAAATGTTCTGGGACACTTTAGATAAATGAATTCTGTTGTTTTTTAATTATAATAAAACTTTATTAAGGCTATTCTGGTACTCGTGAAATGTTTCATTTTTGCAAAGAAAAAAATTATGTTCCTTACAACTTTCATACAAATTCCAAAACTCTTTTGTGTGAATTTCCAAAGGAAACAGTGTAACCCTTAAATGATTACATCACCTAAATGAATACACATTTTTAAACATGTTTACATACTTTCATTTTTAAAAACTAAAGATCTGTAACATAAAGATTTCATGTAAGGAATTTGGCTGATGCTTTTGTTTTTGTTTTGGTAAGCCTGGACAGGAAAGGTTTTCATAAAGAGACAGAGATCCTTGTATGATGAGAAAAATCATGTTCTGGAGAAAGAATAAAAACCACAACCTAAAATAAGACCAGATATAAAACATTTGTGATGATGTTTTACACAGCACAAGTTCGACTTGGTTAAGGAGAAAAAAGCCAGAGTACTGAGAATATCATGAGTGCGGATGATTGCACATGAGATGTGGCAAGAAAAGAAAGTGGGGAAAAAATTACGAAAGTCTTGTGAGCTAAACTGTTTAGAAATTAGGATTATATTCTGATCGTGGTGGGAAACCATTGCAGCTCCCAGCAAGGGAGAGCTATGGTTTACAAACAACAGTCAGACTGTTCTGTAGAGAAGGGGATTTAAGTGGGCAAAATTGGAAGGACACCAGTGCAGCGGTGATTACAACAGTGAGATGAGAAACGATGGTCTCTTTGTGTCTAGGTTTGTAACTATGGAGATGTGAGTGGGAAGGCTTTGGAGCTATTTTGGAGTTATATCCTTGATGTTTTGTGGTGAAAGAAAAAAATAGGAATTATGGAGCTTTTCCAGTTATGCTTCTCTTTCTGCACAGTGTCTCATGGACCTACTGTCATAGTTAATGGTGCTTTGCTCTTTCTTCCATAAGATTTTGTACATTTCTCTATGAAAACATTTACTGCATTGTGTTGAATTTGTGGTCTGTGACTGTATCCCCAAGAAGACTAAACCTTTAAAGGGAAGAACTATGTCTCATTTATTATCTTCATATTGTCAAGAATGCGGGACATGTTCTCAAAGAATAGTGGCTAAGTGAAGGCAGCCAGTGCCAGAGGAAAGGAGAACTTTAGAGCTTAGAATAACACCATGCGCTTGGTGGGGGCCTGATGCATACGTTATGAATTTAAAGGATGACAAATGAATAGGAAGTTAAGCTGTGATATATTCTCACTAAATAATCTGTTCTCTCTAGCTAGCTCTTGATTACTTATAAATTAGTAATTCAGACATACTGTACATCACAGATCTTTAGCTATTCCAGTAACCTTAAAGACAGTACATTGTGCTCTCAAATTTTTGTTAGCCTCCTTTGCTTTTAAAAAGGATTGACAATGTAACATTACTTACACTGACACACTTAAATTGTACATGAATATTTTTTGGCTTTGCTAACTTAGTTGAATCAATTAAGAATTTTAATTGAAAAATAAATACCAGCTTTGAATATATTCTTAGATCATGTTTCCTTATAAGAAATTGTATTTTAGATGGAATGAATTTCCATAACATTATGTAAAATGAAAATGTGTTCCAAAGAAGGAAATGACAAGGTACAATGTATTAGGAAGCGATATGGCCTCTGCTAAACAGTCAAATGTTGTTGCTTAGGAAACGTACCACTTAAAACACTGTGTATTAGAATATCCATAATGCAGTTACAATTTGATGCTAACACCTTTTACCTAAGTTTCTATAGCATACTAAATCCATTGGGCTTAGAAATGTTTACCAAATATTTAAGTCAGCCCTAATACAAAAATATAAGTACTGCACATCCCTGATAAGGCTAGCTTTACAGGGACAGAAAAAAATAACAACTAGTAAGTGGCAAGCACAATGCTCCATTGTTATATATAACAATTTGAAATGATTTGAAACTTAAAGTTATGAAATAAGGCCATCATTTTAGTGGAATTCTGCTCTACTTGCATCCCCAATAGAAATTAGTGCCTTATTTTTCCTTTTAGATATAATTCTGGCCATAAAAAATTTGCATTTGAAATAAGTTTGCAGACTGTCATGGAAAGAAACTTGTTGAAAGAGTCTAATCCAAAATGAAGAAAGAATTGAAATTCAGCAAACTGTAGGAAAATGTGAGCGAGAAATACAAACTCAGTTGGTTTAGGGCAATGAACATTTGTTTTTAATGGTAGCAATGTCAAACATGAAGTTCTGGCTTCACTTGTATTTAAGTAATATACATTATGTTTTAATTATAAATAATGATTAGCATTGAGTAAAATTAGCCTCACTGTAAAAATCTGGCAGACATTCTCTTGATAAGGCTTTGGGTAAGAAATAGGACAACGACCCTCAGGGATCAGGAGACATGGATTTTCTGACTTTGATTCATGACCTCTTTCCACTGAAGATGGAGACGTCTCTTTTTCTCCGTCCTCCTTGCTAGCAGTGTATGCACTGTGCTGTCTCTGTCCCCTCTACTCGCTGTGCAAGCACCAGGTACATGATAGCAGCAGGGAGGACACCAGAATGTGTCCGAGGGTGAGAATAGCCACAGTGCCACATTCTACAGGGAGGAAATCCCCTAAAACATGAGGATAAATTCTAAAAAATGCCTTCCTTCATCACCCAGTGGAATAGTATCAGTCCCCAGCCCACCCCGACAGAGCCATAAAAGCTGGCTAACCAGCAATCAGATCATCGGAGCTGGGATGCTTTCAATTCCTCAAGCTCAAACTCCTTTCTTGTTTCACTCTGTCTGGTAGATCTGCTTGTACCTCTCACTGATCGGTTGCGACATCCTTTTCTATGATAAAAATTGACAAACCTACTAGATGGGGGGTGCAAATCAGAGCACCCATCTCCTCTTTGGGGCCCCTCCTCAGGTCCCATCCAATGACGCTAATTTACGATTTCCATCTGGATTGAGCAAAAGAACGCTTGAATAGCCCATAAAAGACAGATGATGCAAAATCCCATTAAATTCACATTGTATTTGATATTATCATTCTACCCACAAAATAAGTAAATCAATACAGTTAAACTGTAACCTATCTTTGAGACTCTGATATAATCAAAATGAAGATAATTAGTTTTCTTAAAATTTCTTCTATTGTTTTCTGCTTTTGTCACTTAATGACATAACTTTTTTTCCATCCCCACTATTGCCCTCCCATTTACCCCCCTCAATTTCCTCTTATATCTTTCCTCTCATCTATAATTTGCCTCCATTCTACTTTCATATTGTCATTTTAAGACTCCCCATATTAGGGGAAAACATGCGATCTTTGTCTTTCTGAATCTGGCTTGTTTTGCTTAACATAATGATCTTTTATTGTTTTCTGTCACATTTTTCCATCTGCAACTTCAAACAGAAATGTTTGCAGATTTTTTCCCACTGGGATTGCTGAATATATAAATGAAACAGGAATACGATTTTTGCTGTATTATGAACTATTTGTAAGGCAATTCACTCAGGATGACCTGCTGCAACGGGGAATCAAGCGTCTTTATAATCTTGTACAGAATGAAATTATTGCTTGAAAACTCTATAATAAAAAAATGAGTATGGCTTCCAGGGGGGAAAAAAAGCTGTTAGATGTACTGTTCCAACAGTTTAATAGCGAAATTTTAAAGTATTCTAAAATCCAATATAAACATATTTCCAAAATATACCAATTTTTTTTAAAAAATCAAAAATTCTGCTGGGGATTTTTTTCAAGTTTTCAAAATAAAATCTAGATTTTCTTTCACTCAACCTGTCATTCCCTACCTATAACAGGAATATCCTAGGCAAGTGTAGGGGCTTGGGCTTCATGATAGAGTACCCATGATTTCGCATCTCTTTCATTCTTGAATACTTTCACACCTTACAGCAAGTCGCTTGGCCTCTCTGGTTTTTAGCTCTTCATATGTGTCATACATTTAAGCGTTAGATTCAATGCACATGTATATACCCCCAATCGCATCTTGTGCGTGGTCGATGCGTGATAAATGGAAGTGCTTGTTACACTGCCTTAGAAGCAAACATAAAATCCAAGAGAAACTTCTCAGACAGAATCAAATACTGTAGTAGCCCTTGTTCAAGATAGAGATACATTCAGCGAGGAAAGGGTGGCCAAGCTACACCACTTTCAGCATTCTAGAAGGTCCCTGTCTTTGCATTCTTTCCTCTTTTCTCTTCCATCCTTGAGTTGGAAGTGTTAGCCTGGCCTCTAGGTTCACAGTTTACTAATTCTGTGTGGTTTTACTGCTTTACCTCAGGATGACAGCTGCACAGCGGGATTCAGGTAACCACTGCTCAGGAAGCTGAAACACCAATGTTAGAATCACCCTCTCTTGCCCACTAAACCATGAGTCATACACACTTGCACTAACTTGCCCATGGTTAAATACCACTTTGCATTTCCTGAGTTATGTGACCCCTAGTCCCCAAGGAACTGTGCTCTTGAGTCCTTTTATCTTATTTTTTTAGTAACTTCCTCAGGGGCTTGTATCCTCTCTCTAAAGACAATGAAGTTCATTGCAAAAAAGAGTAAAGGGTCAATTCAATAGAAAGATGTAAAGTGTATAAATATTTATGAGGATATCTAAGTATATAAGGAAAATATTGACAGATTTGAAAGGAGAAAGTGACAGCAATTCAATAAATTGAACATTTTTTTTTCTTTTTCTTTTGGTGGTACTTGGGATTGAACCCACAGCCTTCACACTGAGCTACAACCCCAGCCCCTTTTCATAGATGTTATTTTGATACAAGGTCTTAAAAAGCTACCCAGTTGCCCAGGTTGGCCTCAGACTTCCTGTGATTGCAGGTGTGCTCCACCATGCACAGCTAAACTGCACTCATAATCCCAAGTGACTGATGAAGAAATGAATGCCACTGTGCATAAACAGAAAATAAGCTTCCCTGATGTCTTACCCCCCAAGAAGGTTTACCTGGATCAACCCAAAACCAAATCCACCACTTCATACAGAACCCTAATACAGTGTGCTTCTTCCAAAGGAGGCTTTGTGTATACCACCTGTGTAGATGAGATTTATACCAACAAACATTTTGCAGTTGAAAGTCAGAATCTTCCAGCAATGAGAATGATCACAAATTTAAGTACCTTTTAGTCTGCAGACAGTGAAGTGTGTGCTTTGTGACCTCTGAAGTTTATTCGATCTTTTTCTAACATTATCTCAACATCATGTACCTCTATAGTTACTGTATGTTATATCGACACCATGATTACTCCAATTATGATCCTCAAATTCAATACGCTGTTGACAGACAGCTAATTTGAATGTTCTGTCTTCCTTTGTCAGTTAGTAAAGGCTTTTATTGTAAGTTGAACCCAGAAGTTTTTATTCCCTTTTATTTTGCTCTGTGGCAATTAGGGTTAATGGGTTCTGATATTGTTTAAGTCTTTTTTCTTTTGACAAGTGTAAATTAATCTTTTGCGGGAAGCTTTTCTTAGATGAATTATCAAATTTAAACGTCAACTCTTCTCTAACTGTAACACTTTTCAAGTCTAAAAAAGTTAAGAATAAAAATTTAAAAGAGTAAAATAAAATTTCTTTAAACAAAATGATCGCTTCATTTTGGCCCATTTCAAAGTACAAATCTCCAAAAGAATCTACTTAAATTAATTTAAGTTTTAATAACAAATGTAAATATTTGGAGAAACTGTCTTGCTCTCTCTTCATTAACCGATTAGATTGAACTAAGTATCATGAGTGCATATACTGCGGGGCTTCTTTTCTACTGTAGCCCACTGATGAGCTCAATTTTCTCTTCATCCAGTGCTTCCCACAATCTACAAAATTTAATTAACCATTCTATTTCTCTGTTGTTTTTCTTTGCTTCTTCAGACACTGATTTTTCTAATTAGGGGTTTTTCTTTGTTAATGATTGTTTGATAAACTTTAAAAGTTTGCTCAGTGAAATGCATATTCATTGCTTCATTTTATTTTGCTAAATAGTCAGCTTTTGTATTTTTTAATTTTTTTGTGTGTAGACTGTTTTTATTCCATTTGCCTGTAGACTCTTTTTGTTTCATTATTTCATAGCTTTATACGTATCAGCCACTAGACTAGTTTATATTTATCAATAGAGTATATGTAATTCACATGGTGTTACTGTCTTATACATAGCACTGTCAGCTGCCATTTAATAATGAGGAAACTGGGATGGGAGGAGATTGGATGACTTGTCAGATGTTACACTACTTTCTTTCTGTATGTGGCACTGAGGACTAAACTCAGGACCTCATGTATGTTATGTAAATGCTTTATCACTGAGCTGTATCCCCAGCCCCAATACTGCAGAGTTCTTAGAGGTCAGTTAGGGAATCAGAGACCACTCCAAGTAAAGAATCTTAGTAGAAAGAACTGATAGTATTCTGAATAGAAATAATTCTCTGTAACATGCCTGTTAAAATGCTTCTTATGTCTAGAAGGATTTAAAATGCTAATTGAATCGATTACATTGCAGGAGTCAAAGTCTGTTAAAATATTTCTGCAGTTCTTGAACTGCCATGGCTGGATTTTACTGGCACTCTCATTTTTCTAGATCAACATGTTGACATAAGGTCATGTTAAGTGGCACCCATTAACTAGTGGATAAAAATGCCACCTAGTGAACATGAACTGTGAACATTCTTTATCAAACATACAATCATACTATTCCCACTTAGAAAATCTTACATGAATAAGGACTATTATGCAAGATGGTTAGAGACAACATAACCAGATGAATATCAATAGCTTTTATTTTCATTCTAGAAAAAAAGTCACTGATGCAAAAAACCAAAATAAATATTCCATTCCCTTGAGCAACAACAAGTACTATTTAGGAAAAAATTTAACAAGAAAGGCAAAATGCTAATGAAAAAATGTATAAATTCTTATTCAAGAGCATCGGAGATGTTATGAATAAATGAAGAGACATCATTTCTTATATAAGTTTTAATATCCTAAAAATGTTACTTCTCATTGGAAGTTAAATATCAAGCACTCTGACTCTTGATGAAAGTTATCTGACAAGTAGAGCCATTTTGTCGCATCAAATTCCTTGTATTTGAGCCTTTGCTGTTGAAATATTTCACTTTGAAGTCACAGCAATTGTGTGTCTAGGTAGAAGGGCAGTCTCTAGCACATCTGTACAAAAGCACATTCTGCCTTGGACAGTCATTATCCAGCAAAACATGTTTCAACAAAATCAGCCATAAAATCATCCTTGGTAAGTAAGTCTAATTATCACCCTTCTCTGTCTGTGACATATTTTTCAATACTGTCTGGGGCCCAAGACAGTATTAAAAAATATTTGCAGCGAACTACACTGTTGTGTACCAGACCCCTCAAGACCTGGATGGATATGGAAAACTAGTAAGATATTCTTCCAGATAAGAAATATTATTCATCTGTGTACAAGTAGTGAATGAGACCCCAAAAGAAAGCTTCTTTAATCAAGTGAAGCTATTTTTACCAAAAAAAATAATAATAATAATTAGAAATTGAAACTTTCTATAGTAATCACAGATCTCCAGCTCTCTGCAAGGAAATAATTAGTCCTGACAAAATCTACTAAAAATGAACACCGGTGCACTCTGGATGTCTTCAGTGTTGTAACAACTCTCTGCAGTCATGGTCCATGCCCTTTCTGTTTTTAGAGAGTTAACATAGGATGAAATAGCACCCCAGTATCCCAGTGAAGAATGGGTACCTCAAAATCAGCAATTTCGAGGTTGAACTCTTCATTTGCATCACTCTCTGTACTTTTTTCAGGATTCCCAAACTCTGCTAATAGAAATAACATTTTTCTAGATCCTATGAATCATCGTAGGCCTTCTATTTCTTACTCCCACACCCAATCAGTCAACAAGTTCTGTCAAGTCTGTCTAATTCGCTTATTCATTTCCTTCTGTCTGGAACTCTCTGCCCCCAGAGGCTGGCTCCTTTTTTATCATCCAAATCGTGGATCAAATGTCACTTACCACAGAAAGCCTTCGATGACCCTTCCCTCAAAAGCAACTACTGGACTCCCAACCCAGGAACATTTCAAAAACCCTATTTTGCTTCCTATGTAATACTGAGATTATCACAGATCAGCTCACCTGTTACTTGTCTCTTCCCCTTCCTAAAATTTCTCCTCGAGAACAGGAATCTTGGGTAGCTTGTTCAGCACTGTATCCATGCTGCCTAATACACTGATCAGTGCCCAGCATGCATTGATACCAATGTGTCTTTTAAACTCATTCATTGTAGCATTCACTCAACGCATGTATATTGGGCTCCCCTGTGCCAGGTATAGTGTTACATGTAGGAAATACAAAGAAGTAAAAAATAAAGTTCCCATCCTTGTCCTCATGAAGATGACATTTAATCAAGTAGCCAGCCATTATTCTAGTGATTTGTACATAAATAAATGTCAAATTACCACTAATGAGTGGTCCCTCTTCGTTCTGTTTTCTGTTCTCTAAATCCCCCTTATCATTGCTTTAGTTTAGATGTCCGCATTGTATGCCTCAGCTATTCACCTTCTTCTCTGCCTCCCTCTTGTCATCCTCCACTCTATTTTCCAAAGCTAAAATACAGATCTGATGTCACTTTCTTCCTGAAAACCTTCATAACTTCAATGGCTCTCAAGAAAAAATCCGTATTCCTTAAAATAATGGCTGACCTGCTCCTCATCTTCCCTTCCTTTCCCCAATCCTCTTTCTCCTCCTTTACAACCTGTGTTCCCATGGCCCTAAATTACACTTGTGACTGTACATGTGGTTTCTCCTGCCTGAAAAATCTTTCCCTACCCTTTGATATTTGTATTTACTTATCCCTATGACTAAGTGAAGATAAGCTCCTCCAGAGCCCCTTATCAGCCCACTCAGACTACCTTACCCATCCTTTATATTCTCTTAGCCAAAAATAAAATTTTTTTTCCTTGTACAATAATTGTTGATTTACCTCCCTTCCCCATTTACAGGATTATGTGTTCCTTTGTGGGAGAATGTCTTCCATATTTCTATCTCCATTGCCTAGAATAGTAGGAATTATGTAGCATAGACAGGATAGTTGGATGGATCAATAGACAAATGAATTTGCTTGATGAAACTAAGTCTATAATAGTATTCAAAAACACAGTTTCAAACATATATTAAAAATTCTGTCTTAGTTATTTTTCTCTCATTGCTGAGACAAATACCTGACACCCAAAGTTAAGGGAGAAAGGATTTATTTAGCTCACAGTTAGTGGAAGTTTCAGTCCATAATCAACTGGCTCCAAGGCAGGGTGGCAAATGACAGAGAAGCAAACATTCATGGCAAAAGAAAGCAAAAGCAACAAGAGGAGAGAGAGAGAGACCTCTTTCTGTCCCTTATATCGTATGCAGGCTACCTGCCCTAGGGCAGTTATAGCACCACACCCGTAATGCCAGTGTTGGACCATGAATCAGTCACAAACTCTATATTCAGCCACCTCCAAAAAGCCCACCCTCCTTGACTGCATGAGGCTTTGAGAGGACATCTAGACACAAATGTGAATATTGATCAGAAGGCTAGTGAAGCTCATTTTGAATCTTCTAAATAATGTGGCAGTCAGTGCTCAGTAATTTGATCACAAATTTATTCTTTGCATGTTGATATTAAGAAAGGATTAGAAAAAAGAATGTCAACTATCTTTAGTCCTGTGTTGGAAGTGTAACAAGGTAAGGCAACATGGCAGTTACGTCATCAGACTATTTCTACCACTAATGAAATTCTACTTTAAAAGTATTAAAATCTTCTGGTTTTTAGTATGAAAGTTTGTGACTAAAAGAGAAAAGGTGTGGTTACAGTATTTTTGACAGAGGATACAAAGAAATGCTTGTTATACCGTATCATGTGTGGTGAATCTTTATATCAACAAATAAAGTGTAGTGTAGGTTGGGACTTACTGTGGCAACTGGGAATATATTTCTGTCTTAGGGAAGCTGACTGTAACCAGGTAGGAGGAGCAGGAGAGTACAAATATCATTGTCATGAGAGAGCACCTGATTGCAATTAGAAAGCTGTTGGCTGCCATTAGCCATTATGAAGAGATCAAGTATGCATCAAAAGTGTGGAAATAAGTTATGACACAAGTTGAATTGTCAACTTGATTGGCTTCTGAGCCATTTAGGGAAACAGTAAAGCACATATCTGGCTGTGTCTGGGTGGGTTACAGAGGTTTAATTTTGAGTACTATATCTGCTCCCTGGCTCCTTGCTCTCTGGCACTGTTCCCCTGCTCTGGTTCTTGGCTACCATAATTGACATGCCTCGGGGCCAGCTGACTATGGACTGACTGCCTTGAAACCATGAGCCAAATTAAACCTCTTCTATCAGTTGTGGCAGGTATTGTGTCCCAGTGAAAAAGAACTGACTAATACAAATCTACTCTGGATATTTTATCTGGAAACATTTGAGAAGAGTGACTGTTTCCCTCAACAAAACTGTAAGAAGCAACTTGCCTTACCTAAAAATTTTCACATCACCAATGCAGTTACTTATATATCAATGATGATCATGGCAGTGGCTTCAGTTGACCATCTGTACCCTGTGTCCAATATTCAGCAAATATTCATTGGATAACTACTAAGTTTAAAGCATTAGACACAATGAACCCTACTTGTTAGAAGGACAAGTTAAGAGCATCTGACAAAAAGGAACCAATAAGAACTTTTAGGATTCAATAATAATGGGCGCTAGGTTCCTACAGTCAAAGAACTAAGACTCTTATGAGCTTCATAATAAACACGCCACTGAAGACATTTCCTTGTATGTTGATCACAAAGACAGACTTATCTACTGATCAAAATCCTAGTCACCTCAAAATATATATATATATACATATATATATATATATGTATATATATATATATATATATATATATATATATATAGTCCTGGAAAATGAAATTATCAGAACATTATTAAAATATATAATAAAACCCATAACAATAACCAGGCCTCATAGTGGTGTCATTCAAATCAATCTTTCTTTTCAATTAGCTTCAAAATTAATTGGTTAGCTGGGGTAATATTTTTACATTAATGCTCCTTTGGCAATTATTGTTTACTGTCAGGGTTTCATTAAGCTCCCATGTTTGAAATGATGAATGTGTACCTCTTGATTACTGCTTATGATTTTATGAGTTATTCTTAGAATAATAATGTTTTTAGCAATGTTTATTGTTTTTGCAACATTTGTTAAACAACTAAGCCTTGAAAATTTTATGTATACTGTATTAAGATCACAATAAGAATAGTCTCTTTTTTTTGGATTTTTTGGGACATTGGTATAAATAAACTACTTTAGCAAACTAGTTTACAATTAACTTGTTAGCAAAATTTACAGTTTCCTTCTTTTTGTGGCAGTGGGGACTGAATACAAGACCTTGCATTGAGCTCTATCCGCAGCCCTATTTCTTTATTTCTTTATTTATTAGTTAGTTATTTGTCCATTCATTCATTGAGCCATTCATTTGCGATAATATCCTGCTAAGATGCTAATTTTCCAAGTCTGAGCTCAAATTTGTGATCTTCCTTCCTCAGACAAAAATATTTTTTTCAGTTCTGATTACAGCTTTATTACAAATTCTTTATTCTTTGGTCCTCTATCTTTTAATATTCTTCCTAACTTGTATGCATAGTGAAACTTTGTCAACAAAGGTATTTAAACACTTTATGCATTTTTAGTGTCTGCAGCTTGGTTTTCTAAATTTTCAATCTGAGGATGGTATCATACACATAAGTGACAAACACAGTATAGTTCACTTGTATGACATTGACCAGTCAGCCTAATCCCTCAGAGAGTTAAGAAAAGGATTGACTAAGATAATATACATAAAACACGTCATAAAGAGCTGTGCCAGAGGGTTGGAAATTAGTTTGAAGGATCCAAAAACATAAAACTAAAGAGTGACAAAATCAGGTAAAGTAACGATTATGAAGCATATCTGAGGAATGTGGAATTGAGGAGCCAGGAGAGTGGTTTACAGACCATTTCAATTTCCAAGAAATCATAAGAACCAATTTAAATCAATGACAGTGAAGTGGAGGAGTGAGACATCAGATACATTTTGGAGAAAGAGTAAAAACACTTCAGTAAATGATTGAATTGATTGAATTTGAGTTGGGAAGACTGAATGAAGGAAAACCAAAAATGATTCAGTAGCTGCTGGCTTGGACAGTTTAGTGCTTGGTTCTTGATATTTGGGTGAACTTAGCACAATAAACAGATACAGAAAATGTTTGATAAAATTTGGAAGGATAGGAAGATACTAGGGAAAATGAGTGTAGCTGTGAACTAGTTAAATTTTAATAGAATGAACTGATGAAAAAAATCCAAGTGATATGAAAGTCCAGAGACTGGAGAGAGATCCAGAGTTAAGAGGTTTTGGAATCAAACCATACAGTTCATTAAGCCCAGGGCAATCGATGACATATTGTGAATTGCTAGTTATAGAAGAATGACTTAATTTATGGACAGAAGTCAACATGATGGGATATATTATGTAGCCGTTAACATTTTAATGATGGAGAAATGCTCAGAGGATATCAGCTCAAAAAAAGGGTGCAAAATTCTTTGTACAGTAAAATTTCAATTATATAAACAAAATAGCCTCAAAAGCTAGAAGGAACGCTATTAGATAATTGTAATGGATTGTTTGTTCATGTTTGTGCCTAGATCTTATAACCTGAACAACTACATCTAAGATAACAATATGCAATATATTAACTAGTGTTAATTTCCTACTATTTTTTTTTTGAAATTCTGTATCATTTCTATTCTTCTTTCTGTTTTGCTTTTTAAAAGAAAAAAAGAAAAAAAGCTTGTGGTAACTTTTTTCCTTTTTATATGTAACTATATTTTATAAGTTTTCTATGGGCATTACTTAAAATTGATTTAAGTAAGGATAGTTTCTTAGAAATATAATGACTAAATTGAGTTTAAGGAACTGGATAGAAAGCACTGTGGTGAAAGCTCCAGGCAGAGGTGTTGTGGGTGCAGTGCTGAGGAATACAGCATAGAGAGGAACGGTCAGTAGTTCAGGGTCATAGAAATAAGATTTCACTGTAGAAACTGGTGGGAGGAAGCTAGATGGGAAGATGTGTTTGCAGCAGTGAAGCTTCTTATACTAGGATTCCGTCCCTGGTACTCTGGGAAACTGTTGAAGGAATACATAGATAACACTTTGTTTTGCTGTGGCTGCCATACCAAAGTACCACAGAGTCGTTTCCTGGAACACTAGAAATTTACTTTCTTGTTATTCTGGAGGTTAGAACTCAAGATCAAATTACCAGCAGGGTTGGTTTCCCCGAGACCTCTCTCCTTGGTTGGCAGACAGACATCTCCTCCCAGCACCAAGAGGTGGATTAGCAAGTTATTGCAATAATCCAGGTAAAACAAATTTATTGTTTAAAACAGTGTTAGCAGACATGAAGAGAAAAGGATCAATTACTGAAATAGTTAGGAACCAGTAAAGTTTAAGGTTATTTGGAAGTTAGCAGTGAGTGGAAGGAGTGTGTGAGTAATCTAAATCTCCAGATTTCTGTTTCGGATGACCCAGTGGATGGTGATACTATTAGCGAATGTTAACAAATAATCCCAAAGTAAGAAGCTGGTTTGGAGGGGAAATAGATCCAATTAAAGTTACCAGAATAAAGTCAGATGTAAGAACCTGAAGTTCACAGGCAGATAGTTGGGCCTGGAAGTCTAGAGATGGGATTCACTAGTGCCTTCATTACTTTATAATTCTAGGGGCAGATCTTGGTGGGCTCATTGATGAAAGTAATAGGTTTAGAGGACGAAAAAAAGGAACATTTTCTAGACAAGCACAGAAAAAGCCCATGAGGGAAATAATATTGTGTGAGGTAAAGCAGGAGGGTGGTCACTTGTCACAGAATCCAAGGAGAGCAGAGAGCTTTAATGAAGGGAATAATTAGTGAAAAGGAACAGAGATCTTAAAGATGAAGACCTAACTATGTTAGTTAGATTTGGAAGGAGAAGATTTTGAACACTGATACCTAACAATAATTCCTTGAACATTTCTTTGCAAACCAACAGCTAAAATATATCATGCATTATATTTCATTTTGATTCTCAAAGCAATAGATTAGGAAAGTGTCGTTATCTTCACTTTGCAGAATAAGAAGACAGTACCACAAGAAAGTCAGATGTCTGACCTAACATCACCCAAAGGGCAGCAAACATGGGAGTAAGTCCCAGAACACTTTCTTATGTCATCGGATGAGCTGAGTGAGGCTATGAGTGTATGGTAGATAGTTAGAAGTTAGACAGTCTTTCCCTTTTCAGAAAAAGAAGAAAAGGTGTCAAGACAACTGATTTTGTTTCCTATCACTTCCTATCACTGTATCACTTGTATCATACTCTGGCTGTCTACAGTAGATGCTCAATAAATTTTAGTCCAGTGAACAAGTAATGAATTTCAGCTTGTGCTAGACACCAGATGCAGTGGAAGAAGAGACGGAAGGGAATGTAGATTGCACATAGCTGAAGAGTAAGGAGCCAGTAAAGAAGACAACTCTGAAAGAGAAAGAGGGAAAAACTTAGGAAGCTAGATCATTCTTAGGAGGGGTTGACAGTGTCGAGGATCAAGTGAACAAGTAGGAATTTTGCCTGAGTAAAGGAAAACATGCTTCTTTGGAGGTTGGACAAAAAGTGTAACTTTGGAGTCACTGTGTGAGGCCACATGGGAAGTTGGTTCATCTCCAAACACCCTTCCCATATTAAATCCTGACGGGGAAGAACAGCTCACCACCGCTAGTAAGTTATTTGCTTTTCAGTTTTAATCGATTCATGCGTGCAGTTCCCTACACATAGAATTTACTCTTTTCATTGTATAGTAAATTCTTACAGAAAAATGAAGATCCAAAAGACAGGTATTCTCAGAATTATTTCTTGAATTTTCCAAGCAGATTCCTTTTACACCTCTGCATTGCTCTCAGTGCTAGTTCTTGGAGACATCTGGAAGTATAGATAAACTCCCATTCATTTACTAAGCTCATTCAGAACATCTTAGCTTATCAACCAAATATTTCAAAATGTTGTAAAATATGTTTTAGAATAAAGGCCTTTGAAAAGCTGATTTAGTTTAAATACAATCGCACTTACTTAATTCAGCCTTCTATCTATAAAGATATATAGTTTAAGTTTTCTTCCTGGTTAGCCAAGGACTACTCTGGTAGATGACTGAATTTTATCCTAAAAACTTATTCTTAATTTATTGAGTTTCAATAATCTCATACTTCAAATAATGCATAGATTGGAAACATTTATACAATATATTAAAAGAATAAAATGCTCCTTGTCTGTAAAAATTTATCTGTTGGTCACATTGATGTATAAAGAAAATGTTGTGTACTTGTACCCTATCTTCACAGTCAAACCTTGTGCTGTAATAGTTTAAGCTTTCATCTGGCGTTGAATTTTCATCTGGCACATAGAAGGATGAAAATATTGACTGCTATATTACTGTCCTGTTAGATAATTTCATTCTAGAATAACCTATGTGAACTATAAGAAGAGCAATGATAAGCAAGGAAGATGTGAAACAAAACACTAAGATCGAATACTTTTGAGTTTGGCAGCTATAAAGTTGTACACGTTAAAATTATTCAAAGAA
The DNA here is from genome assembly GCA_004363535.1 of Dasyprocta punctata. Classification (NCBI taxonomy): domain Eukaryota; kingdom Metazoa; phylum Chordata; class Mammalia; order Rodentia; family Dasyproctidae; genus Dasyprocta; species Dasyprocta punctata. The sequence goes on from RJWM01009514.1 coordinate 63,743, forward strand.
AATGTGTAATTGTTCTCAAATTTTGGTTTGTACTAGAGATATGTGGCATTGTTCCTGTTTATGAAATCTAGTCAGATAATTTGATTACAAAAGGACAATATTCTTTGTAATATTTTGCACATAATGTTATTTTACATATATTACCAAAATAAAAATGCAGGCTTGATAAGCATCTACTGAGAGAGTTAAGATAATGTAAATTAGTTATATCAATCTGGGAATAAATGCCTCTTTTAAATACTAATTGTATGTTCAAAAATAAATAAATAAATAAAACCAAAGTTCTAGCACATTTTAAGAGACAAAATGTCTTCACAAAGAATTTGTGTATTGCTGTCAGTTAAACATGCAGATGGATAACTTGTTCAGTCTATATACATTCTCAGTGTATACTTAAGCGTTATTTGACTTTCAGAGCATTTGCCAAGTTTTACCAATGTAATTAATAATCATATGAATTCAAGAACTACATTTCTTGCCTTTGAATATAAAAATGCTTTAAGATTAATGCCCACTAATTTCAGTGTATGCAAAAATATTGTAATGAAATAGTATATTTCCGTTTTTTAATTGAAAATATAAAAGTCTTCTAGATGGAGCAGAAAGAAATTTCTAATGCAGCTAAGGTATTTGATCATCATTTAACATTATGTATAACCATAATTGCATTTATCTGGGCAATCATAATTTGCTTTGTGTTTTGTGAGTTGAGTGCATCCTATTTTTAAATTACTATACATTAGTGAAATTGTAGTACTTAATTTGAATAAAATGAAGTACATCAAAAATTGTGAACAAAATATGTATAAGTCATTAATTGTAATATATGATTGGTGGCTTTTCTGAGAAAAATCATGAGAAAAATGAAAGGAATCATATGATTAATTGATTCAGCATGGCTCCTGCTGAAAAATTATATTCAATAAGAACCTGTTGTGATTTCTGATCATTTGTCATTCTGCAGTATATCAAATATAATGGATTCAGGTGTACGAGCAGCAAAAGTGACTGTATAAAACTGCCAGTTCTTCAAATAAAACTATAGCTTCTTAACCAACTTAATTCCAGATAGCTGTGGTATATTACTCTGAGTTATGACTGTGTTTCCAGAAATGGTACATATTTTTGTGCAAGACTTTTTTCAAATACATACTTATCATGTTGCATTCAAGCTGAAATAAATTTCAAGAAACAAATTATGCATATTTTATTAAAACAAGAAACCCAGCAAAAGTTACTATTTAAATAAATTAAATAGAAAATAAATGGAAAGAGAGTTTGCAATCCAAGACATTCTTCTAATCAAAATACTTTTAATGTAATGAGATGTGTGTACTCATCTACATTGTGTTCATATCTACAGACACACACATGTATGTATTATGGGTGGCTTTTAGTGATGTACTATATAAAATCTTTTTCTTAAGCATTATGAAAGATTAAATCATTCTAAATATGATATAATATCTGACAAGAAAATTTTATAGACTGTGGGGCAAGTTCAAGTATTTGTCATGTTCAAGAAAAAAGAAAGGTTGCCATTGAAATTCATGGTAAAAATATCAGTGGGTCTGATCTAAACCTAGTATGTTTTAAACAGTATGCATCCATCATGCTACCTATTGTAGAACAGAGTTCATTTAAATAAAAGAAAATTACCTTGGAAGTGTAAGGAAGTTATTTTCATGACAGTGGCTTATCATCGGATGGTCATCATGTGAAAATTTTGCTTGTTCCTATCTGGAATTATGCAGTTATGCGTGTTTTCTGTGTGCTGGTTCATTTGTTTGTTTTGTCATCAGATCCAGTTCCACTCTGCCTTTCATTTCCAGTTTCTATTTCCTCTAATTTCTTTTCTGTTCCCATGCTGTACCTCTTTACACACTCTCATTTAAAACCAACTTTTCATGGAATGACATTAGAACAAGTAAACTTTCTACTTCCCTGTCCTACAGACCAATCGGTAATTATTTTAGTCACCTGCTGCGTTAGGCGTTCCATCTTTTGGGCATTGAAATTGATTTTTCTCATCTTAGCATCTGAAGATCCCGTGTCCCCTTGCCCAATCGCCTGAGACTATTCAGTGACACCTACAGCAGAGGATGTGGAGGCAGCAGCTTTTCGGGCACCAGACATGGCAGCGTCAGGATCACCAGCACGAATAGACTTTGGAGAGGTAGTTCTCCCGAACTGTATCATGAAACCAAACATTTTTGGTGTGCTACCTGCTGATGGGGGCCGCCTTCTTACCGCCCAGGGTGTACAAAATGTTTGGTCTTTGTTAAAATTTAAAGTGATATTCCTGCCTGGTCTAGAGAGACCTGATTTTCTTCCAAGTGTATTGTTCAGTTTCAATGAATATGAAATTTTATCAGTCTCAGAAAAGCCCTGATATCCATATTTTTACCAAATTTATTTCACTACCTGTTGCATAAAGCTTATGTTACATATAATTGTGTATTTTTTAAATGAATCAAGATAAATCATCATTTAACAGTCATCCTAATGCAATAAGTAAGAGAATTTCTGTAGTCTGTTAAACTCATCAGAGACTGAATGTGGTTGCCTGATTTTTCTCCCTGATGATGTTCTAGTGTAAACTCATTTTGCAAAATGAATGATTATTCCCAGATGGCCCCAGGTCAAAATAAGAAATGCCACTAACTGATTGACTTTCTCTATCCTTTCATCTTATGTAATTTAATGTGAAACAGTTATTTCATAGCTGTAAAACACATTTGTTAATTAACCACATTGGCTTTATTTGTATAGTTCAATGGCTGATAGCATTTCAATTTGCATGTGAAATGAGTCTCCCTAAAGATGCTTTTGCAAAATAAGTGACAGTCGACATATTGGGGGAGTTTAGTTTGAACATTTGATACACAGGATTTAGAAGTAAGGTATATTTCTTATATAAATCTAAGGCCTAAAGTGCTACACCATGTGTTTCCTTCACCCACCCCAATTCCCTTTTGGAAAAACCAAAATAAAAAAAATTTATAATCATTTTATTGGAGAAACTGCCTTATTAAATACAATTTGAAGAATCTTTTTATAAGATAGCTATATTGAGCTTAGTAGCTTATCCTGTATTTTGGTTTTATTTCATTGTACTATCCAGGAAATAACAAATTACAACATCTTGCACAAAACCTATACTGTAAATCCAAAATGCACTTTTCTGATTATTTCTACTGTCATGAGCATTTTAACTGTGTGAAATATGTAAAATAAAAATTTATGGTTTTGGATGCATAACCTTTTGTGTAAACACATTTGAATATGAAAGTGGAGGTTGATTATTTTGTTAAAACTGTGTAAATGCTGACTTTTTCCCATTAATACTTAGAAGATCTAAATGTATAAATCTACTTAGTCATGTTTGTACATTGTTTTAGCTGTGTGTCCCATATGCTGACTTCTGTCGTTTTCACATAGATTGAAAATATTGATCAGAATCAGTATGCTGAAAATTGTATTGCTATTCTAAGAGTACAAAACATAAATTTCTACTGCTTTAAAAAATAATTATATTATCGTAGTGTAGTTTTATAGTATGTTCTTATAAATTCTCGGTGTCCTTCAAATAATGCCAATACTTAGCTATGTGAAATTTATTTTAGACCTTATTGAAAACAGTTGACATAAAAGTAGCTTTAAAGATTAAAATGTTGCTGGTCTGTCTTGATGATGTTCCAAGTAAGAAATAAAACTTTTCATTGTTAAGGTTTAAAAGTCTTAGAAAGCTGTGATTAAAGTCCACAGCCAAGTGCAGCCCGTTGGATAATGATTCTGTTGTCATGATTACTGCCCTGAGCTTTGTGGCCTTTTCTGTTCTTAGGAGAATGAGTAACAA